>VDFB02135833.1:0-47911 GCA_007258455.2 Sequoia sempervirens | reverse complement strand
CATCTATTTCGAGAGCACACTCATGTTCTTTGAACCTCCATGTCCTCTTGAGGGGGCATACAACTACCTCCTCATCAACCTTATTCATCCTCGCTAGTGACTAGAGCATCATGCTTCTAGTTCTAATCCCTTTCCTACCCACTATGTTTTATTCTTTGAAATGATGTTACTTCTCTTAGTCGCAACATCATCTCAAAGAGGGGAAAAATGTAGACATTGAAAAATTTCCAAAGCCTATGAACACCATTTTTCATAAAAAATCCTCCTAGTTGCATAATTAAATAATTATAATTATTTAGGTCGAAGGCGTTTCCTATCTGAAGAGAGTGGGATAACTTTGGTTATCGATGATTTACATTGGCCTGGAGACAATGGAAATGTTGAACATCATTGGATCTTAAAGCCACGAAGACAATTTTCCTTCATTATGTTTTTTTGTTGCCAAACATAGTTGTACACTATCTTTTGTAGGATGCAATAAATATGTATTCCACCAACCAACATCCCACCAACTGGACTTCTCTTCTCTTTTGATTTGTTTGCTACATTCCAAACTCTTACATTTACATTCGTTGTATCTATATTTTGTTGTGCTCTATGAAATTGTTTGGTGCCCACCATATAGAGCCCTTGATGATTTTCAAATAATAAATTCAATGGTGCACATTATTATAGAGGAGTCTTGAGGGAAATTCATGCTTTAAACATGGCCCTAATCATGTTTCAGGTTCTCCTACCCTTCCACCAATTTCACGCCCTAAATTTTTGTCTACAAATTCCAAGCCAAAGAATTTTGATTCTAATGTGATCTCCCCTCCAACACCTCAACGTTCTCCTACTTTTTATGGTGGAAAATCCATCCCCCATGGCAGAGATAACAAGTCCATCTTGGTTCTTAAGAATGGGGAGAAAAATGGTGCTTCTTTTTCCCCTATTCTTGTTTTCGATGAGGGTTTAAAAAATGATTTTTTAGAGTGCAAAGCATTGTTTTCAACACATGGTTTGAATTGTATATTTAACCATTTATGGCTGGTTTTACTTGTTCTTCACCAATGGATCACAAATGCTTGGTAACTATTCAAAATAGTAACTCTAGAGCCTTCACAAAAGTTTATATCACAATCTCAAAGGTTAGATCTAAGTCAATTTGATTCAAGATATAGCCCAGGTCAAACAAAAAAGTCACGTTTAGCATCATAAGTATTAGAGCCTTTAGTAGTTACTAATTCATCAAAGCCTACAAAAAATGTTTTTCTTCCTCAGGAAAAGAACCACAGTTAGGTTTTTCTAAGGATCATGAACCATTTGATTTAGGATGTTAGGAGCCTCTTTGCTTTGATGCTGATACAGTAAGGCAACACCGATGAATGCTATCAACACAAATATTTAGCACAAATCAGCCATGAAAACATATTCCTCGGGTTTCAAATGGACTAGCTGGAACTGCACAAATTAAGACCTATCACTTCTAAGTGGATGCAAAATTTATATAAAGCTATCACTTCTTCATTAAGACCTTTGTTGAACAAGCAACACCATTTCCTAAATGATCTACAATTGACCTCATGTACTACACAAATGTATATATAAAAATAGACCAATTTTTTCCCTAATTGATCTTCCACACCTCTTCGGCATACCCATTGCACACCAAGGTGCAATTGGCTGATGCAAGAAGTTGGTTCCACAAAAAGCTCAAAAAGTGGAAGTGTTTTTTCTGTTTTTCAGAATTTGTCACACTTGGACTGAAAATTTGAGGCACTTACACAATAAATCTTAAAAATAAGTTAGTAATATGAAATTTAGCATTTTGAATCTAGTTTCCAAATATGTAAATTATTCAGATACCCAGATTTTAGAAATTAAATTTTGATAGGGATCTATAAGAACCACTTTTAAAAGTCCCTTTTTTTTTACCATACCAAGCACATGTACAAACACCACTTTTTGACCCAAATAAAAGTATTTTGCTAATTACTTTAACAACATGAAGATTGATGTGGGATTTTTTTTGTAATTTTTTGTTGAATATATTTTTTTATTGGCCTTAATTGTTGTTTTTAAAAATCAACGTGTATGGACAACATAATTGGACCTAAACTAAACATTTTTTGAATCTTTTATTTTTCATTGTGTAGAGAATTGTCTGAATTTTGATGCCATATAATTTTTTTACAAGAAACTCAACCAAAAAAAAGTTATTAAAAAATAGAAAAAGCTTGATATTTCAAGTTTAAAGACTAGTTTGCTTAGAAAAATTAATTAAAAAATAGAAAACATAATCCAATCTTAATAAAAATTATATATTTGTAAAGTAGACACCGTGTTCTCTAATGGGTTTTAATTTTATAGATTGATTCAAAAAAAAAGTCCATCAGCCATATTCCCAAAGTTGGACATTCTTCTTCAATCTTAGTTTTTTAGTTGCAGGTCAAAAGCTAAGGCTTGGATTTCCAAGCTTTTCCCAAGCCTAAAACCAAGGCTGCAAGTGGGTTGGGAATTCAATTTTTAAATAACGCATACACATTATTTAAATGAAACATGTACGTGTTTCATAACACATACGTGTTATCTAATTACCCTTTGGGTAAAGGAAACATGTATGCATTATATAATGTGTACACATTCCTAGAACAAAACGCGTATTCATTTCATAATGCATGTACACATTTCTGATATAGCCATTTTTTCCTAATTTGGTAAATACTGATAAAACATGTTTTTTTCGCAACATTCCTTTTCTACAGTACAAACCGAAAGTGCCATTTTCTACGTTTTTCATTGCAAATTTGTCTTGTGCAGGGCATATTCTATTCAAATTGTTGGAAGAGACAAAGTGCAGGTTGAATTTTCTGAAGTGGAATAAAGTACAAGAAGTTTTTACAAGAAGATTTGGAAAAAGAGAATTTTTGGATGCATTCATGATATTTTTGGACTTCAGAGTTTAAAGAAAAAAAGATCTTCATACTACATAGTTTTATTTGAATATTTAACAGAGATAGCAATTTGAAAATAGGTTGTATTTGAATCATTTTTTTTTCATCAAAGAGGGTTTGGAACCATGGGTGATAAGCAAAGACAAAAAAAAAGATGTAGAAAGTTAATGACACCCAAAGAAATTCAAGAAAAAAGAGATATGTAGGTAAAAAGACAAAGGGATAGAAGAGAAAGGATTCATCAAATGAAAAATTTGCAAGCATCTAATTCCAAGAATGTTGAAGAGGAAGCCACGAATGATAAAATGAATGTAGATGATGCAAATGTGGAGATGGTGAATATGGAAGAAAATGCAATTATGGAGACAAACCCAACTATGACTTCAACTTCAACTTTGAATGATGTGGAAATAGTACCTATGCAAACAACTTCAGGTATGTCTTCAAATCCACCTCCCAATGATATGGAAAATGCACCTATTCATACAATCCATCCAGGTATGTGTTCAAACCCAAGTTTTGATAATATTGATATTTCTTTTTTATATAAAGTTGGATACACCATTAATGATATCAATAATTTTAGGGTTGAAACAATGCAAAAACAAAAAAAATGATGAAATTATATCTTATGAGAATGCAAATGAGAATGAAATCCCTCATATTGATGAAAATGTGAATGAAATCCCTTTTACATTTGGAAATGAAAATGAAACCCCTTGTGTGAATGAAAATGAAACCCCTTGTCTGGATGAACTTGAAAATGTATTTTTTACAATTGAAAGAGATGTGCTAGATAAAATTTGTAGTAAAGTTTCTTGGAGACAAATTAGAACTTATGGAAATATAATATATAAAATATTTTTTTATAGAAATAAATTAGGATTCCAATGTCAACCCATGGTGTAATTGATGATAATGTCGAAAATGAGAATAGTGATGAAAAAATTAGGTCTTTTTGTAAAATCAAAAAAGAAAGATGATTCAGTAGAACAAGTCATATCTAGTGATGCCAATGAGCTATTGATTTTATAGGTAAGAAAAGTTGATCAAAAGATAATAATGCGGCTCATCATCCAATAACAATTGCTCTAGTTGATAAAGCGACTTCAAATAAAAGAATGTTAAGTAAGATTAGTAAATGTATAAAAGTAAATCCTAAAACTTTGATAAGAGCTGCTAAAAGAAGAGAAAGTATTGAAAATGATCCAATTAATCAATGTTGGAGTTTTAGTGGTAGACTCCCAAGATCAGACATGAAATTAACTAATGAAATTAAATCTTTAATTGAATTTTTTTGGCATGATAATACAAGAGTATCACCTAAGATTAGAGATGTCTTAAAATTAAGGGTGGGCTCAAAAATTCGTGAACCTCATCCAAAGCATCTCTTAGATATGACTCAAACTGAATTATGTAATTTTTTTTTAGATGTTTCAATCTTACCATTGAATATTAATATAAGTCAAAGATCATTCAAAAAGTGTAAACCTTCGTATGTTAGAATTAATAAGCAACAAATCTCTTGTTGTTGTAAGACCCATGTACAATTTTGTTATTATTATGATAGTTTTCGATATATAGAATGCACTTTGCATGCTAACCAAATTATTTAGGATATTTGTGGTATTCATATGCCACTTGAAAGAATCAAAGATTTTATTGCAGGTTTGTTTTGTGAACCCTCTAATGGAAACTTATTTTATTTAAAATCATGTATTTCTAGTTTAGATGAATTTGGACAACAATTAGTGGATGTAAAAAAAATTAAAAATGTTGAGTATTCTTTGAAAGATGGAAAAAATGGAAAACGTTGTGAGCTAATTATGGAAAAATTTAGTGTGCATGCATTTATTAATGAATTTAAAGATAAGATTGTACCTAAATATGTTCAACACTCTTATTATGCTCATTGGCTTGATAATCAATTATGTTTATGTAAAAACAAATTCCCAATTGGAACTATATTGTCAGTTGTTGATTTTGCTAAAAATTATACTCTTGCTCCACAAGAAGAAATTCAATCACAATATTATAATTCAGTGCAAGTAGCTATATTTTTTCACATTGTTTATAGACATGGAAATGATAGTACAAAAGATAATATAATTTTTTTGAGAGAGACCATTTTTATGTAAGTGATAATCAATTACATTCATCTGAGTTTGTTCAATATTTTTTTGATATATTTTATAAAAAATTAAAAAAGAGAGAGGAATTCAAATGCTAGAACATCTCATATGGTCAGATAATTGCACAAGTCAATTCAAAAATACTAGAATGTTTTATTGGTTATGTGGACTGAATAAAGAAAATAATATCCAGCACATATAGAGTTTTTTTGAAGCTGGTCATGGTATGGGAGAACACGGTGGAGTAGGTGCATGTGTGAAAAGAGCTCTTGCTAGAGAGAAACTAAAATTTGAGGATGTTGCAAAATTTAAAGATGCACATGCAATTGTAGATTGGTGCAATACCAAATTATATACAAGAACAAGTGAGAGCTCAATAATTCGACGCTTCTTTTGGTTAGTTGGAGAAAATGATATTTTTTCCTGACAAGATTGTGAAACAATTAATGGATCTGCAAAATGGCGTTCGTTTAAGAGTTTGAATGCAAAAACATGCATAATATGGACAAGGGAGTTGGCATGCTTTTGTCAATTTTGTATTGCAGGTGATTGGGAGGCATGTGAAAATATGGATTGGGTCGAACAATGGAAACAAAGAGCCTTAACGCCTACATCGACAGATGTTCAACACAAAATAACAATTGAAGATAATCAAGTGTTCGCATCAGATGATTATGATCGTGTTTCGGATCTTGTACAAGAAGGTACATTTTTATTGAGTTGAATTTTATACATGTATGCATGTTTAATATATGTGAATTAAATATAAGTCACTCTTTATTGAATTTTTTATTTATTTTTGTAGGACATATGTATGCTGTTGTTACACTTGAGGGGAATGAAGAGCAAATCAAGTACTGGTTAGCTAGATGTGTTGAGAGAAAACATAAGTTGGTACATCATAGAGTGGAAGATGACAACTTTGAGTATCCAACTGGTTCAGCGGTTGTTGTTGGCACTTGGCTTCAAAAACATTTGATGAGAAATAATGGCTTGCCTACATTTGAAGATTATGAAAGACATAAGAAGATTATACATTATTCACATTTGATTTTGAAAACCAATATAAAACTAGTTAGATATCAAGGGAGGCCTACTAATAAAGTTTTATGGACACTTTCAATGGATGATCATGAGACAATCATAGATGCATTACAAAAAAGAGAGGATGCAGATGGTACAATAGAGTAACTAAATATTGGTAAGTATATAGTTGTATATATATTTAATTGATATATATTTGTCTTTAATAGCCATTTCCTAATTAAAGTTTTATATCATTTTTTATTTCAGGTCTCCCAAAATTGAATGCTTTACAAAAAAGAGAGAAGATACATATATTACAATGGAATTTGAATCTAGAGATAGGTAACTATATATATAGTTCTAGATACATTTAATTGATAGTATAAATATAAAACTAAATTTAATTCATTGTCATTTTATAAATTTTTTATAATTGATTTCATATCCCCTTAATCCATTCTCTTAAAACCCCTTAAGCCATCCTCTTATGTACCATTAATCCATCTTCTTGCATCCCCTTAAGTCTCTCTATTAATTCCCCTTAAGCCATTCTATTAGGACCCCTTAATCCATATCCTCGTATATCTACCCTTAATCCATTCACTTGCATCCCCTTAAGTCACTCTCTCAACACCCCTTAAGTTATCCTCTTAGGACCCCTTAATCCATATCCTCGTATATCTACCCTTAATCCATCCACTGGCATCCCCTTAAGTCACTCTCTCAACACCCCTTAAGCTATCTTCTTAGGACCCCTTAATCCATATCCTTGTATATCTACCATTAATCCATCCACTTGCATCCCCTTAAGTCACTCTCTCAACACCCCTTAAGCTATCCTCTTAGGACCCCTTAACCCATATCCTTGTATATCTACCCTTAATCCATCCACCTGCAACCCCTTAAGTCACTCTCTCAACATCCCTTAAGCTATCCTCTTAGGACCCCTTAATCCATATCCTCGTATATCTACCCTTAATCCATCCACTTGCATCCCGTTAAGTCACTCTCTCAACACTCCTTAAGCTATCCTCTTAGGATCCCTTAATCCATATCCTCATCTGTCTACCCTTAATCCATCCACTTACATCCCCTTAAGTCACTCTCTCAACACCCCTTACGCTATCCTCTTAGGACCCCTTAATCCATATCCTCATATATCTACCCTTAATCCATCTAATTGCATCCCCTTAAGTCTCTCTAGGGTTCATGAGATACTTAGAATAACAAATCTGTATGGGTTAATGGTTTAGGGTTCATCTCCCAGTCTCTAGGTCATACGGTTTAGGGTTTAGGGTTTGTAGGGTTCATGAGATGCTTATAATAACAAATCTATATGGGTTAATGGTTTAGGGTTCATCTCCCAGTCTCTAGGTCATATGGTTTAGGGTTTAGGGTTTGTAGGGTTCATGAGATTCTTAGAATAACAAATCTATATGGGTTAATGGTTTAGGGTTCATCTCCCAATCTCTAGGTCATATGGTTTAGGGTTTACGATTTCTAGGGTTCATGAGATGCTTAGAATAACAAATTTATATGGGTTAATGGTTTAGGGTTCATCTCCCAGTCTTTAGGTCATATGGTTTGGGGTTTATAGTTTCTAGGGTTCATGAGATGCTTAGAATAACAAATCTATATGGGTTTTACGGGTTTAGGGTTCATCTCCTAGGATTTAGGTCATATGGTTTAGGGTTTAGGGTTTAAAGCCATTCTCTTAACTCTCCTTAATCCACAATCTTGCATCCCTTAAGTCACTCTCATAATTCCCCTTAAGCCATCCTCTTAGGGCATGTTAAGTCGTATCCTAAGGTTCATGACATGCATCCCCTTAATCCACTATCTTACATCCCTTTAACTCATTCTATCAACTCTCCTTAATCCACCCTCTTACATACCTTCAAGTCATTCTATCAACTCCCCTTAATCCACTCTTTTACATGGGTGCTGTCATAATAGTGGTTTACAATTCTTGAGAGGAACAAATTTTAGCTAAAATCACATATTTTTAGAAAATATAATGATTTAAGCCTTAAAAAGTTCAATTTTAAGGATTCCAATTAAAGAGGGTTTGATCAAATCACCTTAGATCAAACCCCCTTGGATAGAACCTCGCTAGTTTTAAACCATACCTATAAATGTGTCTCCTTTACACCTATCAAAATGCTGATAAAAAAATCACTTTTGATTTAGATTTTGGGGGATCAAATGAATTCATTTAAAATTTAGTTCAAATGATTATGGTATTCCTCAAAAAAATCTATCCAATGAATATAATTTTAATATGTTTTGGTTTTGTTATGTATTTGTTTTTTAAGTTTTATTAAACATAGGTTTTTCATCGAAAATGAATTTCTTTGTTCTTCACATGTGGGAAAATAGAAGATTATCAAAAAAAAAAAAAATTGAAAAATATGAGTGCACCAGATATTGAAGTCCTTGATCCAACAAAAAAAATAAAATAAAATTTTGACATATACAAAAAAAGTTACGCAATACGCTAATGTTCTCGAATTGTAATTTGTTTGACTTTGAAACTTGATTAAGGAAAAATATCAATAAAAAAATATCTAACCAAGTGGAAGCACTAGATATCAGAGTTAAAAATCTAAATTTGAAAGAATTAGAATTTTATCCTTCATGGAAAAAAAGTTATGTGTTATACGGTGTGTGTCACTTTTTAAAAATGTTGTTTTCTAGAAAAAAAATCTATTTTTGTGGGAGATGGAAAAAGAAGTGCAATTTGATTCCAAAAATTTCAAAAAAAATATTTTAAGAATCTACAGACAAAATTTGATGAGACTCTAGTTTGCACCATCTTCAAATTCCTCACAGTTTAGCCGCTATAGGTGCCCGAGTGTGAAGATTTAGTTAAAAATAATAATTTCAATGTCCAGTTTGGCCAAAAATTGTAAACCACTATTATGGGATCACCCACATCTATTTAAGTCATTCTAAAAACTCCCCTTAATCTGCCCTCTTACATTCCTTCAAGTCATTCTATCAACTCCCCTTAATCCACCCTCTTGCATCCCCTTAATCCACTCTCTTACATCCCTTTAAGTCATTCTATCAACTCCCCTTAATCCACCTCTTACATCCCTTCAATTCATTCTATCAACTCCCCTTAATACACCCTCTTACATCCCTTCAAGTCATTTTATCAACTCCCCTTAATCCACACTCTTACATCCCTTCAAGTCATTCTATCAACTCCCCTTAGTCCACCCTCTTACATTCCTTCAAGTCATTCTGTCAACTCCCCTTAATTCACCCTCTTGCATCCCCTTAATCCACTCTCTTAAATCCCTTTAAGTCATTCTATCAACTCTCCTTAATCCACCCTCTTTCATCCCCTTAAGCCATCCTCTTAGAGGACCCTTAAGTTAAATCCTCTCACATACCCTTAATCCACAATCTTGCATCCCTTAAGTCACTCCCATAATTCCCCTTAAGCCATCCTCTTAGGACCTGTTAAGCTCCTAGGGTTCATGAAATGCATCCTCTTAACTTGCCATCCTCTTAACTCCACTTAAGGCATTCTCTTAAGATCCCCCTTAAGCTATATATCCTCTTAGGTCCCCTTAATCCATCCTCTGGAAAACATCATTTGAATTTGAATGGAATTTACTATATATTATTCTTTTCTCGCATGAATGTTTTACTCAAATGACTCATAAAAATTATAGTTCTAGTTTACTTACATTAATTATTTTTGCAAGTTCTCATCAAGTCAGTCTACCATGTGATTGCCACTAAAAAAATTATTTTATCAAGAGACTATGTAAATATCAATTTTTGGTCTTCATGTAAAAGTTGATAAGCTTTAATTGTATCTACATGCACATATATGTTTCATCATGTTATATAGTTGTATTAAACATCAATATACATTATAAATGTTTGTTTGATGTATGAACTTCAATGAGCTTATTAGTCACTTTTTAAATATCTTGTTCCAATTTTATAGATCTTATACATTTCATGTCTTGTATTTACCACATTGTATATAATTGTTCAATTGTATAGATTATACATTTTATACATACAAGGAGATAGATTTTGTTTATTGATTCAAATATTTGCTAGAATTGGAAAATAGTTAAAATTACCCGTCCTTAATTTATTATGTACATATTATCTAAACTATTTAAGGAATGTTTTAATTTGTCACCTAACCATGTGATAAATTATATATATGAAATTTGATTCTAGATAAGAATTTATATCTAGTGCATGTATTACTTGAAAATTAGATAATTTATATCTATACATACATGAGTGCATATAATCATCAAAATGAGCATAACGCAATCATAATTGACTGCATATATAAAATCATATATTAAAGTCAACTGATATAAATAAACACAAATATGATAATAACATGTTCAAAATAAAACTAGAGATAGATAGTCCATAAAATTTATATGTCAAGTCCAACACATATATTTAAATAAAACTCTAGAGATCTATAGTCCATAAAATTTAAAACCATCTAACTATTAGGTTGATTGGTCATATCAAGTTTTCTCTTTGTTCCATGTCGACTAGATGTACCTGCATCATGTTGGAAAAGAGTACAAGAAACTTGAAATTAGATTTAAAGTTATTTAGAAATTTTGATATAATTAAACATATTTAAAATTGAAAATATAAACTTTTACATAAAAATAAATTTAATCAAATATATCTAGTAAATACAATAAAACTAATTTTTAGTATGCATAAATTACCATACGATCATGTGAATCTACTGACACATTTTGTTCAATGAGTAGCATAACTGTCAATTGAGAAGATCCAAATGCCTGATCTACTATATCCTGCATATTCATATAAAGAAAACAATATGTTAAAACCTCAAATATATATATATATATATATATATATATATATATATATATATATATATATATATATTTAAAAGGTTTGTAAAAATTGTATAGGAGATTTAGTAAAGTTTAAAACCTCAAATTATATGACCTCATGATCACACACCTGAGATTTCCCATGCATAAATGTCGACGATGTCTTAGGTGTGTCTGCCATGGGTATCTCATGAAATCCCTGCATGTATAGATGTACAACAGTTTGTATAGATCATTCACACATGTGTATGTAAATAAACAAATTAAATTAGATCTATGATGTGTATTTAATTTAAACTTAACAAACTTTTGAAAGCACGCACCTGAGCTGATGATGTCTCAGGAGCGCTCACCACAACTTGTGGTTGGTTAGTACTAGGTATCGTATGACCTCCCTGCATCTAGATATAATATTATATTATATCAATTCACACATGTGTACAAATTCAAATTAAAAATTAGATATATCCACACAAATTATTTAATATATATATTGGTTCAAGTACCTATCCAAAAGGTGAGCCCATATCTATAGCACTCGACATATAGACATGGCAATCATATTGAGTTTTAGGCATCATGTGATCATGTGTCTACACCAAACAGTTATTGAATTAATATTATATTATATATATAATTTGATGTTATTATTTACATGAATTTTTCACATTTCAAACTTGAATTAAATTTAAGTTCAAAAGATGAACATACCTATGTAAGATGATCCTCATCTAGTAAATTCATGTATGACTCCATCCCATATGCATGTGGGTCACTTGAAGTGGATACTTGAGTATCCCTATTGCCCGAGCCTCCATGCTCTCTATTGGCCACTTCAATCACCGTGTGTGCAGTCTGATGAGTGAGATGTCCTGAAAGTGAACTTAATGCTCCTAATGTCGATAACGTGGTCTGCTATTGAAATGCAGAGAGAACACCAGGAGAAGGAGGAGGAACAATAGGAGCAATCAGAGCATGTCACTAAGGATCGACACGTGCTCCTAGTCTATGTTGGGGCATGCCATGCCCAACTCCCTGGAATGACCTCATATCAAAATAGTTGGGTTTTCTACCCAACTCAAACTCAACCCATAATTTTCTCAAAAAGTATAGGAGCACCTTACAGTTGCCATGTGGTGGATTATCAAACACCATCCACCATCTATCCCAAAAATGTGCAGCTATCTACGGGTGCCTACACCATAAAATTGAAATTCATTTTTTGGTTGGAGGAATTGGTTGGTTTGTTTGGGGGTTAATAAAATATTGGCACATAGCTTGTTTGGTAATTTTAAGGTCACTGATTTCTTTGTAGGACAATCCATTTGCATAGAATTATCCCCTCTTCTCTCCATTGATGGAACCTATCTAGGTCCATATCAATGGATCGAACATAATCGACAACAGTTTGCATTGTAGATGCAAACCGTGTGAGATAGGGAGGGATTCTAGGCTCATTTTTTAACAGATCAATATTTGCTTGAATCACACTAAGGTTTGCTTGGATTCTCTCTCTTAATTGATTTTCATCTACTATAGGGGGGTGGGGGGTTACGCAGTGGAGAGTCTAGAGTTGTGGGGTTTTGTTCTAGTGGTGGATCATTTGGATGAATTTGTGGGTCAGGCATAAAATCCCCTAAATTAAATTTTGGATCCATGAGAGAAATTGAATAGAAATTGCATGTTAAACAATAAAAAAAAATATATCAACAAACTAATTAAATAATGCACACAATTTGAAAGTTATTTAAAAATTGCATTGAATGTGCACAAATTCAAAATACATTTTATTTAAAGACCATTTGATTTATAACATTAAAAAATTCATAACATTAAAAATCCATAACATGTACACACATTAAATTGAGTCTAGTCTGTGGTTGTTAATAGGAAGGGTAGAAATGAAATTAGGGGGTTTTATTAGAACCCTATTCAAATGCATGCACTATGTCATTAGTTTATTAAGTGAATCCCCTAAAACGCCCCATAAACTTATTTTTAGCTAGATATCACTTGATAATTAAACTATAGCCAAATTTGATGATCTATACATTAATTGATTTATTTAAAAATAAATAAAATCACATGGATTAAGGTAAATAATTAAGATTTATTTAAATAAATCACCATCAAGGTAAAGACTTAACATTAAGGTAAAGGACTAAATAATGAAAAATAAGACACATGTAGATATATAACTTTGATTTGTCAAATTGGGTGTTAAAATAGGAGGTTAGGGGTTGTTTAGAGTGCCTTCTATTACATATATAAAGGTGGAAAAAGAGAAGGAAAGGTCCCCAAGCTAATTTAGGTTATGAACAACTCAAGAATGAGCGTCAAAATGGGTAAATGATGAAAACCATGTAGTTTAATTCAAGTAAAAATTATACTAGATTCTATTTATATATTAGGATTATTGTTCTAGACAAGGGTGCTCAATGAAGCTCATAAATATCAAGCCTATCATTAATTAATTAATTTATCAATAAGTAATTTATTCTTCTAAGTTTTTATGGGTCTAGAGCTTTATCTTTTGGGGTGAGGGGAATTTTACTCATAGGTGTGGTTGTTTCCCAACAAGAGTATATCTATAGAGATAAGGTACATCGAACAAGAATACATGTAAATCAATCAAGTATGACATAGAATTTAATTTAAAAATCCGATGATATAAATTGATTTATATAAATTTTCAAATTTCATGATAAGAGACACAAGTTCTCTATAGTGGGACAAAGTAGTTAAGAAAAAAATATAAGTTTAACAAGTTAACATTAATTCATAATCCCATTCATTATTTTCAAAGAATACTAAAGCTAAGAATGAAAAATTAATAGAATACATGTTCAAAGGGAGACATAGATATATGCTAGTGCTCTAATTGCAATGTACAAAATAAACAAAGATGAGCTTGAGCTCTATTCACCAAATTTAGAGAAATTGTTTGATCCCCATAAGAAATGTCATATTAGGATCCCTTAAGATATTGATTTATGATTTAGGGTGATAGGATGGCTTAAGGGGATCTATACATGTTAGTATGGTCCTAGGACAAAATGGTCCATGGCTCAAGGGAATAAAATTTGGTGGAGTTTCCTAAGGCAACCAAATTTCATTTTAAGGTCCTACGACAAAATGAATGCTTTAGGGTTTAGGGTTTAGGGTTTAGATTTTAGAGATTAGGGTTTAGGGTTTGGGGAACTTAGGGTGAAGTTTGGGTGGCCCTTGGAATAATGGACTTGCAACTTAGCGAGCAAAATTTTCTTGTGGAATAGTTGATTGAGATAGCTCTTGTTTCCCAACAAGAGTATATCTATAGAGCTAAGGTATATCAATTGTGAATACATGTATTAATCAAGTATGACATAGAATTTAATTAAATCCAAGGACATAAATTGATTTATCTAAATTTTCAAATTTCATGATAAGAGACACAAGTTCTCTATAGTGGGACAAAGTAGTTAAGAAGAAATTATAAGTTTAACAAGTTAACATTAATTCATAATCCCATTCATTGTTTTCAAAGAATACTAAAGATAAGAATGAAAAATTAATAGAATAAATGTTCAAAGGGACACATAGATATATGCTAGTGACCTAATAGCAATGTACAAAATAAGAAAAGATGAGCTTGAGCTCTATTCACCAAATTTTGAGAACTTGTTTGATCCCCTTAAGAAATGTCATATTAGGACCCCTTAAGACATCGATTTACGATTTAGGGTGATAGGATGGCTTAAGGGGATCTATGTCTAGTAAGGTCCTAGGACAAAATGGTCCATGGCTTCAGGAAATAAAATTTGGTGGAGTTCCCTATGGCAACCAAATTTCATTTTAAGGTCCTAAGACAAAATGAATGCTTTGGAGTTTAGGGTTTAGATTTAGAGATTTGATGACATGATTTCAACATATCTATATGTCAAATAAAAAATGTAAGAAACCTCCAAGGATCCCTAATTTATGACACTACACAATGTGATAAGGATGTTTTAGGTTTATGTTTAGGGTAAATAGGGTTTTAGGTTTACATTTTAGGGTTTAGGTCCAAAGATTAACCTGGGTAAATTAATTTTTAGAGACCTATTTTTTTTGGAACCTAGGGTTTCTAGGGTTTTGATTTCTAAGTTTTAAAAATGTGTCCAATTTAGGTTTAGTTTTTATGGTTTTCGATTTACAATTTAACGTTCTTTGTTTCGTTGATGTTTTTGGTTTTTTAAATGCAATTTAAAAACCATAAAATATTGAACAAAAAAAACTAAACAAAAAAAAACTAAATGCCAATTACAAAACAAAAACGCAAGATATAAAGCTAAAAAAGGTAGAATTCAACCAACCTGGAGGTTGTTGAGGTCGGTTGTATCAATGGGAGGAGGTGGTAGTGAAAATTTTCTTTGATTAGGGCTTTTGAAACACATACACAATCTGGTCTCTCCTTGTCTGATGCTCCCAAAAACTTGCAGTTAAAATGAATACACAGTCGCTAATTTTTTTTAAAAAAAATACATCTAAGAAATGCGTACGTGTTCATAACACATATTGCTTTTGTGGATCGTGTACCCAATGCACAATGCATACACGTTCATATTTAGGCTCGGGTACACGATCCGTAACACGTATGCGTTTATTGAAAACATGTACGCATTTCATGCGAATTTTTTTGTTTTGGCCAAAAATTCCTCTCTTCGTGTACCCAACTTCTTGCTTTTACCCAATTGCTAGTTTAATTATCTTTTAAGGTCATATTCCTCTATTAATTAAATAATTCTTAATTATTTAATTAATTTATTTTTTCCTTTATTCTTCCATTGATTAATTAAATAAATTATGTTTATTTAATTACGTCACTAATTAGTCCCTTCCTCTCTATAATTAAATAAATGATTATTTATTTAATTATTGTCATTTTTCTACTATAATTAAATAATTATTCATTATCCCTTTCTTCTATAATTAAATAAATTTATTTAATTAATTATTTACTAATTTGTCATTTTCCTCCACTTTTGAATTATATTATTATTTAATTTAAAAGTCAACGTGTCACAGGTCTTCTATAATTAAATAATGTTTGGGTATGTGCAGGATCATCATGGAAAAAACAGGCCCTTAAGTGGCAAAAAAATAAAAAAAATCAGAGTTAGGCAACTTGACGTAAAAATTTGAATAAGTTATCTATATTATTTCAAAAATATGTAACAATAGAATTTGTAGCAAATTGAATGTAGTTTCTAAACTATTAGATTTGTTTAAAAATAAAAATCTATTTGGTGAAAATTTAAAATTTCAATGCAGAGTACTTAAATTTCAGTGGAAAAATAAGAAGTAGGTGTCTGTCTGACCACCCTAACCACAAAAAATGATAATATTTTTTTATAATATTTTAGATATAAGTATAGAACTCATGTCCTAATGTGATGCATATTTTTTGTAATTTTTTTCTAAGTAAATAATTAATTATGAATTTTTATTACAACTTTTCAAAATATAAAAACTCATGTCCACCACCATAACTTGGTCAAAACTTCATGAAATTTATTTTTCTTTTTTAATCCTATAGTATACTAAGCATAGAATGTGATGCATGTTTTGGATTCAGAAAATGTGATACCGTTTGAAAGCTATAGATGTTTTTCAATTAGTCTATCAATTAGGACTTTAGTCATAATTTGAATAGAAAATGAATAATAATTACTTATTAAATTCAAAGTAAAACATAATTTATATTAGTGGAAATATGAGAATCTCCATTAAAAACCCTTTTCGTTTTATCAATTTTGGGTTAAAAAAAGTCGTTAGCCACATACCCATCATATTACCACTTTTTGCCTCATCATGATCCTGCACATACCTGTTTTCATTATTTAACTATTCACTTTCCCTCCACATTAAATAATTTAATAATTATTGAATTTTTTCCAACAACCTCCTTTTATGTTCCAACCTCCTTATCTGTGCCATCCTTATCTCTTCATGTCTCATTTATTTCTTGTCATTGCCCTAATTTAGCCCTAACGCTATTTCATGCTACATCTTTCAATATTGGCCATTGATTGACATGTCATATTGGCTTTTAATCCTAGCCTTTCATCCAAAATTGTCTTTTCTATAAAAGAGACATCATTGTCATTTTCACATCAACATCTTTTATGCTAATGTCATGCTGCTAGAATCATGAACAACCACATTCAAATCGTCAATAACTCAACATACTAGATTCAACTTTTTGAGGTTTTCATTGCATTTGATTTGATTTAAATTATGTTTTCTCCATATTTCTATTTCTATCCATTTAGCATGCATACATATATGATAGACTTCAAAACTATTCATCATCCATACATTGGCATGACATGTGATAATGGTAATAACTACTCAATGTAGGCTAACTATAATTCTTATATGCTTAAATATATGCAATGCACATCATATGATTATGTTTACTTTCCTTCCTATGTATATGTAAATATTGATATTCCTTGGAAATGATGTTAAAGATGTTATTTTTTAAAAAATTGCATCTATGCTAGGTGAAGGTTTTCTTCCAAGCATTTATTTTATTAGTTGAATTTGAATTTGAAAAGTGGGTAATTTTTTAAAATTGATTATCATAAATAGCATTGTACTAAAATTTTAGGTGTTAAGAGCATATTTATAGGAATCATAGAATTTTTAGGCTTTTTAAAGAAATTTTTGGGATATTATAAATAACTATTTGAAATATTTGAGAAATTTCCATAAATAAAATAATTTTTCTATATAGATACATAATTTTTTTTTTATATTTATGTAAGTAAATTTTTTACTTTTTAATATATAGCAAATATTATTTAAATTTTTTTTATATTAATATATATTGTAAATTCTATTTTCAATAATTCTTTCATTTTTTATTTATAATATTGTAAATAAAGTGATATTCTATGTATATACATAAATTCTATATTTATGTATGTAATTTTATAATTTTTTAAAATATAGGAGAAAATTAATTAATTATTTCATAGGGATTTGGACTTACTCTATTAAAATAATTAAATAAAGGTTACACTAAAGTACATCCCTAAATTAACGTATAAAATATAGTCTTAGAAAATTTATTTTACATAATTGAAAAAAAATAAAATAAATCTTAAACTATTTGATTACAAGCATTACCACTTATTCTAATTTTCCAAATTTTATTAACTTCAAAAAATAAATGAATAAATAAAATAAGAATTAAATTAAAATTACTATAATTACTATAATTAATAATTTAAATTCTAATTCTAATCTTAACTAATTTTCTAAATTGTGTTAACTTCAAACATAAATGAATAAATAAAAATAAGAATTAAATGAAAATAAATAAAAATTTTATAATAAAAAAGCAAGTTGTCCTCTTCTATAACAACCTTCTTTCGACGAAGGGGGAAATCAATCAAAATGACCAAGATGTTTTATTAGAGGCTATCCCTAAGGTTGTTGAGAGGGAAGATAATGAAAAGCTTGTGCCCATCCCCTCTAAGGAGGAAATCACGAAAGCTTTCTTTTCTTTTGAAGGAAATAAGGCCCCTGGCCCTGATGGATTTCCTATGTTCTTTTTTCAATGGTTTTGGAATATTGTTGAAAATGATGTCGTGAATGTTGTTAAGGAATTCTTTGGATCCAGAAGGCTCCTTAAGGAATTAAATGCTACTTTTGCGGTCCTTATTCCTAAGAAACCAGGGGCTATGGCGTTTGAGGCATTTAGACCCATTAGTATTTGCAACTCTTTCTATAAAATCATATCAAAGGTTTTGACTTCAAGAATCCTTTCTATCCTTCCTTCGTTGATTTCCCCTCAGCAGAATGGTTTTGTACATGGAAGGAAAATATTAGATTCTATTTTCACAGTCCATGAGAATATCCATTCACTTGTAGAATCTAAGACTGAAGGGTTTCTTCTTAAGCTGGATATATCCAAAGCTTATGACCGTATTGATTGAGAGTATTTATTTAAAATTCTAAGGGTGTTTGGTTTTAGCAGCAGAGTCATTCAGTTGGTGAATCAGTTGGTTACTACAGTTTCCACATATATAATTGTGAATGGATCTCCTTCCAGATTCTTTCAAAATTTAAGAGATTTAAGATAGGGTGATCCTATCTCACCTATTCTTTTCACAATAATGGTTGAAAGCCTGGGAAGGAGTCTTAAAAGATTGATTGAATAGAGGTCTCTTGTTGGTCTTAGTCCTTCTTCCACTAATCTGATTTGTTCTCACCAACATTTTGTTGATGACACTATGCTGATGGGAAGATCTACGGTGAATGAGGCTAAGACTTTGAAAAAAACTTTGGACGTGTATGAGAAGGCAACTGGGCATATGGTCAATAGACAGAAGAGTTTCCTTTTCTTCTTCAATACCCCTAAGCATAGATAGGTCAAGATTGCAAATTCTTGGTTCCAGAGTGGAATCCTTACCTTCTTATCTTATTCTTCCGTTATGCCTTAAACCTCTAAATTCCTTTTGGTGTTCGTTGGTTGATAGGTTCAGAAAGAAGTTGGCAGGATGGAAAGGAGCTCTTTTGAGCCAAGCTGGAAAAAATCAACTTCTTAAAGCTTCTCTCCAGAACCTCCTGGTTTATGCTTTAAGCCTTTTCAAAATTCCTACTAAATATGTTGAGGCCATTGAAAAGATCCAAAAAAGATTCCTTTAGTCTGGAGTGGAGGAAAGAAAGAGAATGCCTCTTATAGGGTGGGATTTGGTTTGCAGACCAAAAACCTTTGGGGGTTTAGGTCTCAGAAAAATCAAAATCATGAATAAGACTCTTCTAGCCAAACAAATATGGAGATCCTTCTCGTTTGGTGGAGAATGGAAAGACATTTTAAAAAGTAAATATATGGCCAACTGTATGTCCCTCAAAGCATTGTTGGACTCTCCTATTCTACCTTGTGGCTCAACTTGTTGGAATGATATGATTGCTGGGAGAAAATTTTTGGAATCAGGGATAGGATGGCACATTAGAAGTGGAAATCAAGCCAGATTTTGGGAGGATAGATGGATTTTTGAGGAACCCCTCATCAAAATTGAAAGATTTAATAGATGGGAAGAGTTATGTAAAGCTGCTTTTGGGGAGCTTGTCAAAGATTATTAGTATGAAGGAGACTAGGTGAACTTATGTGTGATAAGTCAGGAGTTGGCTCAGCTTCAATCCACCTTAAAGGCTGTTAGTTTGGGATAGACTCAACAAGATGATATTCTTGTTTGGATGGACAACCCTTCGGGTAACTAATTTGTCTCTTTGGCTATCTCTTTGCTATCCCTTTCTCAAGCTCCCTCTCCCTTCTGGTCAAAAGCATGGATAAAACACTTGAATCCTAAAGTCAATATCTTCTTATGGATTATGCTTCAGAATAAGGTGCTTATGGTGGACAATCTTTGTAAACGGGGATTTCAAATCCCCAACAGATGTTACCTCTGCAAGTGTGAGGCGGAGTCAGCTAGCCACTTGTTTCTCCACTGCCCGTTTGTTTCCATAATCTAGGAAAAATTATTAGCCCTCTAGAATATCTCTTGGGTGTTCCCCCAAACCATTGAAGATTTCTTTTTACAATGGAAAGCCCCTACTCATAATCCCTTCATTCGAAGGTTATGGGCTTTTATATTCCCTTTTGTTGTTTGGGGAGTGTGGAAAGAATATAATAATAGACTTTTCAGGGATAAGGAGATGTCAGAGAATAATGTCTTTGAGAAAATTTTTAGGCTTATAAAGGAAAACTTCAATGTGATTCCCCAAAAAGCTTTTAACCTTGAAGCAATGGTGTGTACTCCTTATGATCTAATGATAGCAAAGGATTGGAATATTAAAGTGGACATTTCTTTAGTATCCAAGCCAACCAAGAAAAGTAGGGAGGGTGTGTGTTGGACCTTTCCTCCAAACAGTTGGTATAAGGCCAACTTTGATGGTGCCACGAAGAGAAATCTGGGCATCGCCGAAAGTGGAGGTGTGTTAAGGGATTCAAATGGTAATTTTATGGCAGCTATGGCCATATCCCTAGGTCATCAAACCAACCATGTGGCAGAGGCTATAGGAGCTTTTCAAGTTTTAAATTTAGCTCATAATTTGAATATAAAAAATTTATGGCTAGAAGGGGATTCTAAAAATATCATTGATTGTCTCTTAAGAAGGACCCCCCCTCTTGGTCGATAAAGAATTGGATTGATGAAGCAAAGTCTATTCTAGGCAAGTTCGATAAAGTAAAAGTATCACACATCTACAAGGAAGCTAACAGTGTGGCAAATTACTTCATGAATGAAGGGGTAAAGAAGCAAGGATTGAACACATGGCAGAATTGTAGGGACTTGAGAGCTGAAATTAGGGCCTTACTAGATTATGATGTTATGCATGGGAAAGAGGAAAATACATTTAATGATTAAAGGTAAAGGGGCTAAGTACATTAAAATCAAGAGATTTGATGGGTTTGCATCATATTACTTAGTTGGGAAGAAAAAGCGACACGCTTTGTGGGTACAGTGGAATGGCTTCGTAAATCTGCAATAGGTGCTCGACACTAGTAGAGTCTGTAGTAAGGTGCAAATGAAAATGGGGGGGACAGGAAAAGAGTTAAGCCAAAAAGCTATGAGGTGCACACGAGGAATGATAAGGTCTAGAAGTAGATTGTAAGAGGTGGGCTGGTTCCATTTTTGGAAAAACTTCATAGGCCTGATACTATGGCCACAGACTATTTTGAGAAGAACTGGAACAATGGTGAAATAATCCTCTTTGGGAGAAAGATGAAACTAGATTAGCAAATTATAGGGGAGGTGACTAGTATGTCTACCGAGGGTGTGAAGTTTTATCACAACAAAAGGTTCTCTGATGAAGTGGTAATCAAATTCCCTAAGAAGGATAAGGAGAAATTGAAACTGGTTAAAATTTCCAACAGCTATTTTGAAATTGACACCATCAAGGCACTGTGGAGAAAGGTTCTTTATGTTATTATGGAGTATATCACCCTGGACGGGAGATTCACCAGAGTTTAAGGTCATCATTTTTCCATTCTTAACTACTTCCACCATAAGGTACAGATTTCTTTGCCTCACTATTTATTATGTTCATTGAGTAATAGCCTTGAGGACCATAAGAAAATTTTTAGGAGGTGCCCTATTCTTCATCCTAGTCTTGTTAGGTTAATATATGAACACTATCAAAGCATGCCGGCTTTATCCGAATCTGTTGCCTCCACGGTGTCTGAGGACTATGACATAGACAATGGGGGTTCGAAGAATCAACCTTACCAGGAGAGAATTGTTGAAGCCCACCCATCCTCTGAGATGTATGGTAAGAAAACCCAGCCTAGAAAACCCCAGCTTGCTAAAGTTAACTCTGAGACCTACCCTGACTACCCTATCCCCTTAAAGAATCCTGCTCTCAAGGGCTCTCCAGCCAACAAGTTGGTTTCCTACTCTACAGACTCTTTGGAGGACAAAGCTGAGAACCCTAAAGCTAGCAAAAATTTTGTGCCCTCCCCTCCTGCCTTTTTCAGAGTTGATGGTACTAGATTTCCTAGCTCATGCAACCTGGATGATGTTAACCTCATCTTAGACCGGGTTCAGTTTGGTGATATTCTTACCTCAGCAAGAAATGGCATTGGTGACATTTTTAGGGTTTTGAAATGGGCCTATCAAGAAATTATGATCTTAATCAAAGAAATAGGGCTTTGCATAGCAAGTTGGAGGAGCTGGAACTGAAGTTGGCTGCTCTCAGCAACGAAGAAGGAAAACATAAAAAGAACAACATTAAAATGAGAGAAGGTGACACTGAGGATAAGTACAAGACTCTGGAAGCTGAAATGGTCAAAATAAAAAATAACATGAAAATTGTTGTGGAACAAAACCATAAAATGGCTAGGCACAATGCCATCATCATCAATGCTATGTTTGAAAATTTGGAAAAAGCACAGCAAGGTTCGCTGGTCATTGACCTAGAAGAGAACAAGGATAAAAGCAAGAACAAGGACCAAAGTATTTCGAAAAGGACCCGTGCCAACCTTAAAAGGAAAGCACCTCCTATTACCTAGATGGTTGAGATTTTAAAGATGGGGGTTTAGGATATGAACGATTTGGAAGCTAAGGCTGTGGATTTATTTAAGGCCCAAATTTAGTTGTTGCTGGCGTTTTGTCTGGTTTATTGGTTCTGTGGCCTTTGCTGGCCTTTTTTGGTGGTTGTGAACTTGTCTTGTTGTTGTTTTAACAACCTTTCTACTTTTGGTGTCTTTAACGATCTTATCTTTTATTTGTAAACTTTGTGGTTTCACGTCCTTGTAAAACTCATTTTTTCCTCTTTCAAAAATAATTAAATAATATTTCTAATCCTAATTATTATTAATCATTATATAGTCCTAAAAGAATTATAATTAGGATTAGGATTAGAATTAGGAGTAAGGTAAACAATGTAGTTAAACCTATTCAAAAATTAAAATAGATTTAAAAATAAAATATTATTAATAAAAATCATTAAAATATGATAAATAGATATAATAGTGTCCTAAGCTCCAAAATTATCATTATTTATTCATCTATTTTTTTATTCCCAATATTAATTCATAATTTTTTTTGTAATGCCATTATACAATTCTTTCGACATTTAACAAACATTGATTGTAATGAAGAAATTTAGTTGTACTTCTATTGCTATGAGTCAAAATTGAAGCAACATCCCCTAGAAAAATTATAATCTTTTAATAATCTATTTAATACAAACTATTAGACACTATATTTGAATTAATGTGTCATAACTCATCTATGATCATAAAAATGAACACAATTATTATAATAATACAAATACAAATACTCACCTCTACTAACAATTAATTAATAATCTAAATTTCTAAAATTAATAATTCATTTAATATATTCAATAATTTTTGTTTTTCAAATTGAATAAAACAAATTAAAAAGAATAAGAACTACCAAGAAAAAATCATTGAATAGGGACACGCTACCATTGTTGTGGGAATCAGAGTCAAACCATAATCTGCGACTGATGCAAGATGGAAAACTCTCCACTTTCAAATCTAAAACCATGCACACATTCACCACTATGCAAGAAGGTTGCAAATAAACATTAATAATAAATATGGAAAAGAAATATGCAACATATCTTGATTTCAAATCTGAAAATGAATTACATAATCATGGAGCTCATATGCTCCCATACATTGTGGGCTTTACACATACAAAAATCTACAACTCAACATTTCTAGCTTCATTCCAATAGCATCTAAGTATGCAAAAACTCTTCTTCTCAAAAGCTCCTTTCTCCAAATGAGCAGCATCAATATATAGAAGTTGTGAGAGAAGAAACCGCCATTGGTTTCTCAAAACAACCTCCACAAAACCACCAAGAAAACCCGTCACATTCTTCCTATCAACGATCTGTCATTTTTCAAAAACTTCTCAAACAATTTCTGGGTTTGGTGCACTTTCTTTCCATCTTTCCGAATCATTTTGAAATTCTTAATTTCGTTATTGTATGAAAAAGTTAGGCCCATTTTACTAAGACTAGGTCTCATAGATACGACTTCAGACATGCAACAACATGCAAAACTTGTGGCCAACATGCAAATACATGCAAGCAACATGTAAGATTCCTTTGCAGCCCTTATTATGATATTTTATGACACATATACATGCATAAAAGAATTTTTGACCTTCTCCAAAAGTGGACACCAAAAAGGCATATTCCCCTCCAAGATGCTTTCACTATTTTACCAAGACTTATTTCCCATGCGATTTACATTTACAATTTCACACCAAGAGAATCTACAATGTTGCAAACTAAAATATTATTCTTCAAATGCCTAAGCCTTTATTGAAAATAAACAAAAACTAAAAGAGCAATATTTTTGGTGATGCAAGATTGCATGGCACCCCAAGATGCTCCTGCATCAAACATTCAAGGTAAAAAGAAATGTTTCATGAGTTGGAACTCATGAACATTTAAAAATTTGGGGCTTGTTCTTCAGCCATCTTTCCTCCTTATCTACCACCTATTTCTTTTTCCTCACCCTACCTTGAAACTTTCTATCTCCTCCTCCTTTCATCCTTTCTCTCTTTCTCCCCCTCATAAAATTCATTTCAAAATTCCAATGTTGTTCTTTCCACCCTACTTCTTCACTCTCAATATCTGCATACAAATTGCCATTGAAAAATTCGTTGAAATCAAAGAATTCTATTTGTACTTATTTCATACCTTGTCTTCCTTTATTTTGCTCTTCTTCTATGTCAACAAAATTTATCACTCCTTGCTGTTTTTCAATCTGTAACCTATTATTGCTGCCCCTAACCATCTTTCCCATCTCACCTTCTTTCACCAATTCATCAAAATATAAATCAGCATGAACAAGAACTTCAACAGATTTTGAAATATCATCAAATATCGTAATCTTCTCCTCTTTTACTACTACTGTATCAATCTCATATCCATTATTGTAAACCATGTCATTTTTATCTAAATCAACCTCTTCTTTATCAGCAAATAATTATGAAAACTCAAACTTTACCTCAATGTTTGTTGCAACTTTTGTTTCATCTGTTGTTAACACAAGCCACTCCTTCTTTACTACTGCAATCTGCATTAGGAATTCATCTTTTTCTTTATTTTCTACTGCTCTTTCACCTCTTTCACTTAAGACATTTTTTATGCATTCTTCTTCACATCGCTGCTCCAAATTCTGAATCATCTCCACATCCTCATGAAGAACAAACTTCTTTGCAACATAACTATTCTCTATCTCTCCAACTTCACCTTCTTTTATGACAATACTATCCCTTACATTCATTTCTATATCCATAATTTCATTAAATTCTTGTGAAAGTAACATAACATCAAACTCATTTTTACAAATATCACAGAAATAACCTTTTACCTGTGTGTTTTCTTGTTTCTCTAGTGCTGCCACAAGTTTTTCTTTTTGAATTTCTACTACAATCTTGTTGTTCTCTTCTTCCACCTCATCCCTTGCACTCAATTGTGTCATTTTATTCATTATATCTATATCTTTCCGATGACCAATTGCTGCCCCAACTTCACAATCACATTTTGCAACATATTCCTTTATCTTTTCTACATGCAAATCAGTATTTTCTTTGCAAAACTCACAAAAATGAGATAATACCTCTGTTTTTGCTACTACAACCTCTTTTCCAGTGCTTGCAACTTCATTTTCCTTTTCCTTTCTATCCTCAATAAGATGCACATATTTTGCTATCTCTTTCTTTCTCCATTCCTTTCTTCTTCCTTTCTTATTTTCTTGCTTTCCTTCAACTGCATTTGTGTGGGCTGTTCCCACATGACTTTCTCCCCATGCGCCTTCCATTATAGGTCTGCAACTCTTCATTTTCTCTTTCTTCTTTTCGCTGTCTCCTTTGTCAAATATTCGTTTTTCCTCTTTCTTCTCTTCACTTACATACACAAGTTGACTTGCAGATTTATTTTTGTTAGAAAAATAAAATGACTCCTTCATGCCCACATATTCCTCTTCAACCTTCTTATCTGTTGCCACTTCTACTACTGCATTTTTGTTCTTCTTTTCTGGGATCGCAAATTTATCAAGAAAGTAATGTCTTTCCAAAGCTTCTACTCGAGCCTCAATCTTCTTTAATTCTTCAAAAGTCCATTTTGTAAACCTCCTCTTTCTGCTCTTCCATAGGTAAAATCCTCACAAGCCTTCTCATGACCCATCTTTTACTCTTCTTTAAAGACATCTTTAGAGACTCACAAGTCCCTCTGCAGTTACAAGTCCTCCTTGCAACAATTTCTCTCACTTCAGGGCATCAACCTTCTACAATCATAGGTTCTCCCTGCAACAAACTCACTCTTGATTATCCTCTACCCAATAGATAGTTTCTGGAAGACACACCTCTCTCTCTCGTGCACCTTCTACCCAGCCTTAACCTCTACTGGAGGATAATAGTCACAGATCCTTTTTCATATCTGCAATAGACAAACATTCTCATAACTCTCTATTTCTCTCACAACTTCAAAGCTTCACTCTTCAACACTCTTCACCCACAGGTCCTGGTGCATACTTTGCACTCTCAAGATCTTCTGGCTCTGATACCATTTGATGCAAGATGGAAAACTCTCCACTTTCAAATCTAAAACCATGCACACATTCACCACTATGCAAGAAGGCTACAAATAAACGTTAACAAATATGGAAAAGAAATGTGCAACATATCTTGATTTCAAATTTGAAAATGAATTATATAATCATGGAGCTCATATGCTCCCATACATCATGGACTTTACACATACAAAAATTTGCAACTCAACATTTCTAGCTTCATTCCAACAGCATCTAAGTATGCAAAAATTCTTCTTCTCAAAAGCCCCCTTTCCAAATGAGCAGCATCAATATATAAAAGTTGTGAGAGAAGAAACTGCCATTGGTTTCTCAAAACAACCTCCACAAAACCACCAAGAAAACCCCTCACATTCTTCCTATCAACGATCTGTCATTTTTCAGAAACTCTTCAAACAATTTCTGGGTTTGGTGCATCTTCTTTCCAACTTTCCGAATTATTTTGAAATTCTTAATTTCGTTACCGTATGAAAAAGTTATGCCCATTTTACTAAGACTGAGTCTCATAGATACGACTTCGGACATGCAACAACATGCAAAGCTTGTAGCCAACATGTAAATACATGCAAGCAACATGTAAGATTCCTTTGCAGCCCTTATTATGACATTTTATGACACATATACATGCATAAAAGAATTTTTGACCTTCTCCAAAAGTGGACACCAGAAAGGCATATTCCCCTCCAAGATGCTTTCACTGTTTTACCAAGATTTATTTCTCATGCGATTTACAGTTACGATTTTACACCAAGGGAATCTACAATGTTGCAAATTAAAATATTATTCTTCAAATACCTAAGCCCTTATTGAAAATAAACAAAAATTAAAAGAACAATATTTTTGGTGATGCAAGATTACATGACACCCAAGATGCTCCTGCATCAGCGACCAATCAAAAATCTACACGAGTGGGATTACAAAATAGTACATGTGGATACAATGTACTCCATTATCTTCAGCCGAGGCTGAGGACGTAAGATACAAAACTTTTTAATCCGCTTAACTTGCAGGATGCTTCATTAATGGATTCTTTAATTTTCAAGGCCCGTAGACGCAAATCTTCCCCAATATCCGTTGCCATGGCTGCCTTCATCGTATTTTCCACAATATCACTGTTGGGAGTGGCATCGATTCCCTCGCAGATCTGCAGTCCAACACCCAACTGCTCAGTTATCAATTTGGCGTTTATAAATTGATCGAATCAAATGGGCCAGACCACCATTGGAACTCCAGAGCTAATACTCTCTAATATGGAATTCCATCCAAAGTGCATCATAAAAAACGCAGTCGAAGGATGTGACAGAATGCGCAGCTGAGGCACCCAGCCATGGATTACAATTCCTCTGTCTTTCTTTGCTTCGATGAAATCCTCGGAAGAAAATCGCAGGAATTAACATGGCCTCCAATTGGGTCTTTAATCATCCAAATGAAACTCTGCTTACTGGCTACAACGCCTCTGGCGAGGGCTTTCGTTTGGTCTTCCGAAAGAAAGAACTGAGATCCAAACGAGACGTAAAGGACGGAGTTTTGCTTTTGGGTGTCCAGCCAGCGGATGCACTCCGACTCATTGTCGACCCCATGTTCGGGTCTGAGTAGAAGATTGGGCTACACCCCAAACGGGCTTACCCGTGGATTCCTCTAAATACCGAATATACTCTGCTTCGAGCCCGACAAAAGTATTGACATGCGTTGCAGCGCAGCTTTCTTTTGCCGAGCCATAGGCATGCTGCATCACGGTAAGTATAGCGTCAGGTGAGATGGACAAGTCAGTTGTCAGCATCCGAGGCACCTCCGAACGCCTCAGATTAATATTGATACAGCGATCCTGAATCTCTATGATTTCATGGTCACCTATTATATCCGAGACCGGATTGGTAAAGAGATATTGAAGAAGAGAAGCCGCCATGGCTGCTGACGTTTCGAACACAACACGCGGGATCCCGAATTTGGAAGTCCAGGGCATGAATACATCACTTATGATGCAGGCGGGCTTCCGTGACGTCTCTGCGATGATCTGCTCCAGCCACTCTTCGAACGGCTGAGAAAGCTTGTGCGAATAGATAAACAGCTACTTGGCGTCGATGGAGGACAGAGTATCAGTGCTTTCGCAGCCCGGTGGGACGCCATCGATGGCGGGAGAGAAAGAGAAACGAAACGAATAGAGGATCGGACCGCCTGCAGTTGCAATTTGGAGAGACTGGCAGTGGTGGTCAGGAAGCTGACGGTGAGGCCTTGGGAAGTAAGAATTTTAGCCAAGCTGAGGAAGGGAATGAAATGGCCCTGCCCCATGAAAGGAAACATCACTATGTGTTTGCTTTCTTTATTTTCTGCCATTGCAATGTGTTCTGCATCGACCAACAGCTGTTTTCTGTCAAGCCACAGGGCAGCAGCTTTTAAGGCCAGATTATTCATACTGATGTAACATTTTATCACAAGTGGCGGGTGTATATTAAAATATTATATTTTATGAGGATTCCACAACTTAGTCTTACCAGAATTTGTCCCGTCATTCTAGTAATTATATGAATTTGTCTTTTATAAAAATTAATCGTCTATTAATAATGATTGTACCATTAATTCTCTAAATATCAATTTTGAATTATTATACTTATTTTAAAATTATTTTATTTTATTCATATTATTTATTTTATTTTTATTTGAAAAATTATATTAAGTAAAGAACTTTTTATTTTTTTTATTTTACATTGTTGTGATGTTTTTCTTTAAAATAAAAAAATTAATAGTTCTTTTATTTATTTTTGTTTGAAAATTTCATTTGTTTTTTTAAAATTTATTTTACAATTATTTTATTTAGTTAAAAGTTATTTTATTTTACTTTAGAATTATTTTAGAATTATTTTATTTATATTTATTAATAGATTTTGATAATATACTCACATTTTTATGTATTATTATAGTTATATAGTGTTATAATGAATGTCTATTGCTAGCACTCATTGTATGTATGTGATATTTACAAAATTATTCTGAATTATGAAGCAGTGAGTTTGACTCAAGAATTACAATGGTAAATCCTTAAAAAAAATGTGATTGGATAAATTGCAAAGTATACCTCACTTATCATTGGACGAGCTAAATGAGTTTCATTGTGAAATAACAAGTCAAGTGGAACTGATCTAAGGAGAAACTCCATAAATAAGTGTATTTCCTTGAAAACTTTGATACTTCACCTCTATGAATATCTATTATATTGAACATAGTGAGTTCCAAGTGGATCATTCTTGCTCACAAGAGATGGATTTGATTCAATAAAACACTATATAATGTTAGATTTTTATTTTTCATAAATTTAAGATTATAATTAGAGAACCATAACTGACTTACCCAAAAAAAATTAAATCCTTTGATAGTCTATTTGTGTCTACTTTTAAAACTGGACTCACTAGACTTGCCTAACATAATAATATTTCCAAAACTTGAGGTTATAATTGAGAACCCTATCCACCTCATGATAATATTTTCAAAATTTGAGGTTATAATTGATAACCCTATCCACCTCATGTGTGCATTTCATGTAATTTGTCTTTTATTTGTTTTATGCTAGCCAACTATACTTGCTTTTTAATGTCAAATTCTACTTTATTTGTGTAAGTTAAAAGTTGTACAATTTGTTTTTCAATTTTCTATTTTCCTCCAATCAACCATGCTTGCTTCTTATGATTGTTCTACTTTATCAGCCTCACATAAAATTTGTACAACATTTTCTATCTTTCTTGTGTTTTCTTTACGTCATAATTTGCCATGCAACTTCTCTTTTTCTGTATTTTTCATCAACTGATCATTCATACTTTATTAGACTGGATTCTACCTTATCTCTCACATAAATAATTGTACAATCTTATTTTTCTATTTTTTCAAATTCTAATTGAATTCTACCTTATCTTTCTTATATAAATAATTGTACAATTTTATTTTTTCCCTATTTTCCAAATTCTACCTTACTTTCTCACATTAAAAGATGCACAACATATCTTTTCTTTTTATTTTTTTGTTGACCAGCCACACATACTTCTTAATGAAAGAAATCAATAAGATGATGTGGCTACAGTGAATTGTTGGCGGTGAATTTTCCTAGAGCCCCTTGATCCATCAACAAAATGCAAAAATGAGCATGAAAAATAAAATGAGGTATTTATATTCATTTTATCTTTAAATTGAATAAGGCCAAACCTTTATAGGGAAAATTTACTGCCATGACAATTCACCACATGAAAAATTAATTGCATGAATTTTTGGGGTTGCGGTGAATTTTTCCGTGGTGAATTGTTGATGGTGAGTTTTCCATGGATGAATTGCTGGTGGTGAATTTTCCTAGAGCCCCTTGATCCATCAATAGAATGCAAAAAGGAGCATGAAAAATAAAATGAGATATTTATATTCATTTTATCTTCAAATTGAATAAGGCCAAACCTTTCTGAGTTTTCTCAATCAGCTTCTTTCCACCTTCAGATATAACCCTTAATGCAAAGCTTTCACATGTATTATTTGAAAGCCTGATGCAACTCTCTTTATATCATTAAATGCCATTAGAGATCCAATTAATATCTCTCTAGCAAATCAAAACAATCCACTACAAAACTTACCTGCGTGCAACAGAGAAGGTGCAAACTTTGTGGCACTGAGATGCAGCAGATATTGTAGAACTAATAGGTTTGGAAATTGTAACCTTTGGGAAAAAAATGGTAGTAAGTTTGATACTAAAATTTACCAAACCAAATGTAGTAATTTATAATTTTTTTCAGGTTCATTGTACAACATTGCGCTGGCAATATGAATTTACAGTGAGAAGATAATAGAGGAGACACTAATATAGGGGAGAGGGGTTCATAATGGAGCAGGGTTCAATAGTAGGGATAGAAGTAGTCCTCAGTGGTCTCCATAGTGCCCTTTAATATCCAATTGCAAAATACTTTTTATCCATAAAGTACGCAAAGTGACAAATCATGTGATGCCACATCAGCGCAACAATAAAACATGACTTAGTGCACCACTATCGGTCTCACTTTTTTTTTGGGCCTTTTTGGATACCTCAACAAAAAGCATGCTGATGTGGCATCATATTTGCTGATGTGGCCCTATAACGAAATATAGAAGCACATGAGTTACCAAATAAATTGTTGTACAGAATTGGGAGTGATTTGAAATTTTCAGGTAGAATTTTGAGAAACGTGAAGTTAGGGTGCTCCACTATGGGTCCCTCTCCCCTAATGATAGAAGAATATAAATGTTATGGCCAGCGAATAGAAAGAATCGGTGAAGAGGTCAGACAAGACGAATTGAAAGTTGGTTGAATAAAAAAGCATTCCTAGTAAATATCACCTCCACCAATTTCAATTTTCTGATTTACCCAATTTCCGCATGCTACAATCTTTGTCATTTTTGTTCTATTGTAGGAATTCTTACTTTTTAACTTGGCCTTGACTGTCCTCCTAGTAATAAGGCTTTTTAACATTACAAACCATTCCAAGCAGAGAAGCCTGTTAATCATGTCATTAAACATGATACAAAGCAGTGCCCAGGGTAACGTTAAAATAGAGGTCTAATGGATCATTGTCATGGTATGATTAAAAATAGAAATTTAAAGAAAACATAAACACCGTCAAACGATCAAATATTATATCTCATAAATGTTGAAGTTTGAAGTTGTGAGATTTTCTGGAAGCAACGGTAATTGAAAACCAAATGATAATGTATTTTTCTTGTCAGTATTAAATCTAATAAATGTATCAGTTTGAAGTTGTGAGATTTTATAGAAGTGAGGGCACCAAAAAATACATGCATGTTTCCTCAACACAAGGAGCAGGTAAATAACAGTTTCATGTCTTGTAGAGTTGCGTACAGAATGGTAAAATGAATTGTTAGACCTCTTGAAAATTGTTTGGTGGTGTGAGAGATTTATTCCAGTTCAAAAATTCATATAAAAAGGCTATGGATAATTATGCATCACTAGAGATATAATATCATTCTCTATTTTTAGTCAATACGTTATTTTTCAATTACACAAATTATTTTATATAAATATAGAAAATTTGAAGAGAAGTGTCTCATTTTTTGGTATTGGGCAACAAATGAAGGTGTTGTGATTATCTCATCTTTTTTTATCATTTTTTGGGAGTAAATATTAAAAAATGATGACTCTAATCATGTTCAAAATACACAATGGTAAGTATAGTAATTATTTTCTCATGGTTCCAATTTTTAAAGTCCATGCAAAGTTGACTTTATTATATATTCAATATAAAATATGGCAAAACTGTATGTGAAATTCATTATTTCTTCCAAGAAGAAAATTTGCAAATAATTTTTATAAATTTTAGAATGGGGGAATTGAAGGTCTCCATAACCACGGGCTTGTCGATGATTCTTTTGTTGTGCACTACTTTCCTTCTATTAAGCATCTTTGTATCTACACAACACGAGTAAGGCCTCATATCATGCCTACAACAAAAAATATGCCACAAACTTGATGACTTCTTCTTCTTCCTCTATATAAGATTCTCTACTATAATTTTATGTGAAAAATCCAAGCATGTGCAAGCTATACATATAAGATTCTCTACTACAATTTTGTCTAAGTTTGTGCATGCAAAAACACTCATCAACAATACATACATATAAACATAATGTGCATATACTTGCCAAAAATAAAACAAATAAAATATTTAATGGCAACCCTTATTTTCATAAATATGTAATATTGGAATGGTGGTGTGGTTGGTGGGCGACCCTTCTATGAAAGGAAGAACCTATTCATAGAAGTAGGTCTTGGCCTCTTCTTTGGGAGGGCTCAACCCACCCACAAGATCATTACCTCTTCAAAGGGTCATGAAACATACATGGCCACAAACCCTTCCAAAAAGGGTCATGCACTTCTCATTTCAATACATCCAAACTTTATTTTATTTGTTTCTTAAACCACTACCACTTAAGTTTTGAATTGCAACAATTAAAGAGTAAACATATATTTTATTGAAGTTATGTAAAGTATTAAATAATTATTGAAATATAAAATGGGTTTGAATTTACATATTACTTATTATGTTATATCATCTATCCCATGCCTCTATTATATAGGAAAATAAAAATAATAAACCACTAGACTGTATCCCAATTCTAGGAGTAAAAACCATGACCCACTAGAAAATTTTTGATAGTCATGATAAAGATATATAGAAGAGAAAGTAACTCACCTTATATATCTTACATCTCTTTAATGTGTCATAGGTTTTGTCATAATTATCATATTGACCAAATTTTTAAATTTGGGCACTCTACGAGGATACTCAATAGGCTTATTATAACATCCAAATTGGGAAGATGCTTTCCAACCCATAATTTTTATCTTTTCTATATAACTTCTTATTCATTGCCTTCCTATAGAATTAATAAAAATATCCTAGATATAATAATAATAATTTAAGTACATTATTATCCCCACCTTCACATGGAAATTTTGTTTTGTCCACTTCATGATGTTTGGATATTGATGCAAAATAACTCCTCAAACTAAAGAAGTAGGGAAAGACAATTACTTAGAATTAGGAGGCCTAATATTTATAAGTTTAGAAGTGGTTTGCAACAACTTAGCTATTTGGGGAACAAAATTTATGTTACTACTAAAATGAAATGTTAAGATTACATTAGGAGATGGTGTCATGTGGGTAGAGGGAGAATATTAAATTGAAGATATGTAATGATTTAATTGGTAGGGGAGAAGTAATGGATACTCTCTTTTTATTTATAAATATAATTTTGTTGTATTTTTTGTATATAGTGTTACTGAAAAATGTGTTTAATTCACTATTTGTCTACTATTATATCATTGATGTTCGTCAATTTCTATCTTCTTATGTTTTAAGAAGTGAATGAATGTTTCAACATTTGAACTGAGGGGTAGAATTGCTGCATAAATTTGACATAATAGAATTTTGAGATATTGGGAGAAAGAATTAATTTTCTAAATAGAATCACTATGTTTCTTTATTTAAAGATATTGGACTATTATTCTTTGTATGTGGGAATTACAAATTTACTCTTGATTGTTATGAATGATTCATCATAAAAAGGAAGTTGATTTATTTTTCTTGGATATGGAATAGTCTACATGATTAGAGTTTCCAAATTAGAGTTTTAATATGTAGCAAAGGTCATATACAATAATATTCAATGGTGTGACCAATTTAAGGGTATCAATGGTGATAGGGGTGATGTATTGCTCATGGTTAGTGAAGTGCTACTTAGAATTAGTGAGATGTTTGCAATTGGTGAAGTGTTGTTGTAAAAATACTATGTTATAATTTATAGTAGAAACAAACATAAGTTTTTTAATTTATTTGTATGGAGGCATTGTAATTGGTGATTGTTTCGTACTCCAAATATAGATAAAAAAGAAGGGTGTTTTACTTTTCTTCCTGCATGAAGTTCAAAGTGTAACCGAGGTTTAAAAAAATCAACTATGATTTCTAATTAGAAAGTTAATATAGAATACTATTGTATTTTTTTGTAGAGCTAGAGGAGTCTAATGGTAGACAAATAATTGGTGAAAGGGATAAAATATCATAACAAAGAGTAGATCCATGAAAATGTAGATAGGACGTGGAAAGGTAAAAATGGATACTTAGAAACTTGGAGGATATCGTTGATTATGGAAGTCATTGTCATAATTTGGAAGACATCCTATGCTAAGGGAAACCAAAGTTCAATGTTTAAGAATAATTGGTGAGATAAAATATTTATGAGAAATGTGTATCACCCATTTAAAATATTAATATAGTGTTGTTGTAATGAATTGTTATGTGTGAAAGGTGAAATATGTGGAGACATAAGAAGAAGGTATGAGAATTTAGGAGATCTAGGAAATAAGTGACAAGCATAATGAAAAATATGCAACTATTGTATTTAGATGACCCAAATGATAATGAGTATAAAGCCTTGCGTATATAGGAAAGGATGAGGCAATCCACCTATGAGGTGAATTGACAAGTACCCCAAGATGTGGCACAAATGAGCAGACAAGTATCCTATAGATATCAACCTTAGGATCACTTTGAGTGTGCAAATCAACAACATCTATGACCAAGTCATCAACCTTGTGTGCCAAGTGTTGAGTGACATTTGAGGTGAGATGGAAAGTCTTACAACCTCAAAAGGTATGTGCATGAGGTTAACCAAATAACTTGGTAACCTCTAGAGGCTTAAAATTTAGCTAGACAAAGAAGTCTAACCTCATAAACCTATGTACACTTAAGTATAGTGAATAGATCAATTATTCACACTAACAGAAGGTGTAGCTATATTTTTTATTTCAGTTGTGAATCCAAACATGAATTTATCTCATGATGTATGAAAGAATGAAACTGATTTGGAAGAAAGAATAAGACAAAGGTATAGACATAAGCAAACACAAGAGTAGAAAAAGGAGATGCAACAACTATACTTTGAGTTGGATGAGTTTTGGTATAGTTTGAAAAATTATGAAGCATTTGAAAAGAAAAATAAATCTACAAAAATGACACTAAAGAATTATGAGAAGGTGAAAAATAAAAGTGAGGATTAAACCTCATTTTGTGAGAAAAAATGTATATATAGAGAGGAAAACTATAGAGGAGAGGATTAACTAATGGATCATATAATTGTAAGACTAGGGAAAATTAAATCACTTAAAGAGTTGGAAAAAGATTAGTGGAAAAATACCTTTAAATTTAATTTTTCAAGTGTTTTAGGGAGAAGAGATAGATGAGTTGGATGGAGATATTGAGTTATATTACCTTGAAGAATGGGAAGGAATTGAAGACTACAATATAAAAATACAAGATTTGGAAGGCTACAATGGGAAGGAATGCAACCTATCACAAGAAGAGACCCAAAATATATTGTAGTAGTGGAAGAATTCCACATTAGATCTAAAACACACAAATTGGAAGACATCCTATGGTAAGGGAAACCAAAGTTCAATGTTTAAGAATAATTGGTGAGATAGAATATTTATGAGAAATGTGTATCTCCAATTTAAAATATTAATATAGTGTTGTTGCAATGAATTGCTATGTGTGAAAGGTGACATATGTGGAGAAATAAGAAGGTATGAGAATTTAGGAGATCTAGGAAATAAGTGACAAGCATAATGAACAATATGCAACTATTGTATTTAGATGACCCAAATGATAATTAGTATAAAGCCTTGCATATATAGGAAAGGATGAGGCAATCCACCTATGAGGTGAATTGATAAGTACCCCAAGATGTGGCACAAATAAGTAGACAAGTATCCTATAGATGTCAACCTTAGGATCACTTTGAGTGTGCAAACCAACAACCTCTATGACCAAGTCATCAACCTTGTGTGCCAAGTGTTGAGTGACATTTGAGGTGAGATTGAAAGTCTTACAACCTCAAAAGGTATGTGCATGAGGTTAACCAAATAGCTTGGTAACCTCTAGAGGCTTAACATTTAGTTAGACAAAGAAGTTGTCTAACCTCATTAACCTATGTACACTTAAGTATAGTGAATAGATTAATTATCCACACTAACAAAAGGTGTAGCTATATTTTTTATTTTAGTTGTGAATTCAAACATGGATTTATCTCATGATGTATGAAAGAACGAAACTGATTTCGAAGAAAGAATAAGACAAAGGTATATACATAAGCAAACACAAGAGTAGAAAAAGGAGATGCAACAACTATACTTTGAGTTGGATGAGTTGTGGTACAATTTGGAAAATTATGAAGCATTTGAAAAGAAAAATATATCTACAAAAATTACACTAAAGAATAATGAGAAGGTGAAAAATAATAGTGAGGATTAATCCTCATTTTGTGAGAAAAAAGGTATATAAAGAGAGGAAAACTATAGAGGCAAGGATTAACTAATGGATATAATTGTAAGACTAGGGAAAATTAAATCACTTAAAGAGTTGGAAAAATATTAGTGGAAAAATACCTTTAAATTTAACTTTTCAAGTGTTTTAGGGAGAAGAGATAGATGAGTTGGATGGAGATATTGAGTTATATTACCTTGAAGAATGGGAAGGAATTGAAGACTGCAATATAAAAATACAAGAGTTGGAAGGCTACAATGGGAAGGAATGCAACCTAGATCACAAGAAGAGACCCAAAATATATTGTAGTAGTGGAAGAATTCCACATTAGAGAAAACACACCAATGAGAAGTAACTAGAAAAATATCTAGTGAATCCCATGGTTAATGAAAATAGAGGAAAAATGGATCATCTCTTTTGTGAAGAAGAAATGAAAGTGATTGAGGGAGAGTGTAGAGACATGTCCATTTATGGTATAAAGGAGGAAAATATATAATAAAAAATATTCTTGTGAGAAACAATAGGAAAAGCTATGAAATGAAAATCTCCTCACAAAATATCAAATGAACATCATTGCTTAAATGACCTAATATAAAGAATGAGTAAAATCATATGGAAGTTTTTGTTTTGTATGTTTATGTGCAAGTTCAATAAAAGGTGGTATGAATGGTAGAAAGAGAAATGATGATTTTAAATGGAGTAGGACCCTTAAGCCTTCAAAAATTTAGGAAAAGAGAAAGAGAGAGAATTGGAAAAGGAATAGGATCTTTGTTACAACAAGAAGTTGGAAGTGAAAGCAGAAAATACATTATGATTTTCATAAGTATCTGATTTGTTGCAAGGGAAGACAATGTCTTACTTCTACAATTCAAAATGATGGTTCTATCATCTAATTCAAAATCAACCTAAATGTTTGATGTTGTAGCATCTTTTGTTGGGATATGGTGTTGAACATCATTGCATAATTTATTATATTAGAATGTTGTAATTAATAATTATTTAGTTGTGATGCACCTAGGAGGTGTGGTTATTCACACTAGGTAATTATTTGTAGACCACTTTATGTTGTATTGTAAAATTGTATTATTATTTAATGTGTGGGAAACATGTGGTAATACTTTAATATTGGAATTTAAATATTAAGTGAAAACTTAGTACCCAATATTAAATAATGGATTAGTGGTTTTGTGTTCACATAGTTTTATGGTACATGGTTTTATCTTACCACTTTGCTATATTTGTGTGAGCTTGAGTCTATTAAAGAAAGCACATGTTTAGTGGTTAAGGTTGGCTAGGTGAGTGGGATGTCATTATTGAGTCTTTTTGAGGAGTGCATATGTGAAGCATGGCATGGGATGTGTGGATTTATGCTTGGACACATGAGGATGCATTGAGAGGCTTGATACTTCAAAAGTATTCATTGTAATTCTTTTATTTCTTTATTGCTTAATAATATGATAGAGTATGGATGCTTTTGGAGGTTGGGTTTTTCCCTCTTGAGGGTTTTCCTAGGGTATATCTTGTATTATCTTGTGGATTGTATATTTGATCTATGCATTGTGGTTACTTGTATGCATGTTTATCTCTCATGGGGTTATGAAAGAAATAGAATAATTTTTTAGGTTGAATACAATATTTCCTAACAAGTGGTATTAGAGCTTTCATGGTTGATGGATTTTTGTTATAACCCTAGTTTGAGGAATTTTTAAATGTAAAGTTGAAGCCATGGATATGCATGAACGATTTGAGGGATTAGAATATATGGAACACATGTTGTAGGTGTTTGCGTACAGATTTGGGCTTTTAGGTTGTCAAGATTTGTTGGGTTTATTATATATCTAAAGTTTGCAAAATATGGGTCAAAGAGGGTTTCTTGGTTTGAGTTTTCATATGAGGATTTTGTAGTGGAAATTTCATAGATGTACTTATGGTCAACCATATAAACCTAGCTCATGTTTTGTATCTGCCATTAATCGCCATTTAAAAGCTTTGAATAATATGTCAACCCTTTTCAAAGTCTTATCTTAGAACTAGCAATCACACCTTCATGTGCAATGGGTACACCAAAGAATTGTGGAAGGTATAAGAGGGATAAATGTGGTATATTAGTGATAATTTTACATCAAACTAAATGGATTTTGCATTTTGTAAATGAATTGAATACGTAATATTTGTATATAAAAGGAAATAGAAAAAGTTGTATTGCATAATATTTTTACAATTAACAAAATAGTATTCCAAATCGTATATAAATTGGTTATGGAAATCATGGTATATGTTTCCCATGTATCACCTGAAGGGATCTCATTTAAAAATAGTTAGAAATAAATTACTTGAAAGAGTAGATAGTATTTTGCATTTCTTGTTGTAATATAGGGGGATTCACTACTCACGAGTTCTCTTCATTCAGAGAGCCTCACGAGGTGAACTTCCCTATACTACCTCAATGAAACAACAACAAGAGTTTTAGAATCTGAAAGAGAAAGTCACAAAGATTTTCTGGACAAACTGTCAAGATCTCGGCCAAAGGACGACAGCGTAGAAAATGGATGACAGTGCGGTACACTGGCATCCTAGAGTCGTGTTGGTGTCTTGTACAAACCAGAGAACAATAATTTCTTAGAAAATTCCTAAGCAACAACTAGCAATCCAATTACTAAGAATTGACAGAATGTAGGAAAATGACAAAATATGATAAAGTGGTAGAACTAAAGTAAAGTAAAGAATAAATGACGAGGATAAGGAGAAGAAAGGAAGGAGATACTTATGACCGTGTGAGTGATGAAGCCTCCAGCTTGTGAGTGTCTCCAATACCTACACATAAGAGGGAGAGAGAAATTGGTGGGTGGCTATATAGGGGCCTGCCTCAGTCAGACCCCATTTTGGTGTTCCCACCTCCATGGACAGCCAGATTGATGGAGAGAAAAGTAGAAATGAAGTAAAGAGCACTAAAGCACTACAAAACAATGATATGCTACTCAACCAAGTAATAGAGCAGAGGAGTGAAAGCTTACCACCTCCACCAAGAGCACTCAAGGTTACTTGGGGGAGAAAATGAGAGGAACTCAAGCCTCTGCTGCAATGGTGTTTTGTTCCACACTTGCTCTACTAAAGTGGTGGAGTGTTGATGTTGCCGCTGTGAAGTGTAAAGTGTATGGAGATTGGAGAGATAGTGAAGAAGCTTCTTAGAGCTTGAGAAGAGCTTGTGAAGCTTTTGAATGAAGTGGAGAAGCTCTTAGAGAAATGTGAAGAGATGTGTAGAAGATGGTAGAAGATCCAAATGCATATGGAAGGAGTGAATTTGAAGGGGAGATGAAGAAAACAACCATATTCGGGTCAGTCGGCTAGGGAGGGCGTTACAAGTTGACCCCCAATGGGAAGTGTAATGCCTATATAGGCTCCAGACGTGAGAATCTGTAAGGGATGTAAGTGCACCGCACAAACGTCTATGCGTCGTGTGGGTGTCCCCGATAGAAAAACCTCCACCAACACTCAAAACAGGTGCCAAGTGTGATGCAAGCAACGAGCTTAGGTGGAATTAAGCCTTCAAACTTGGTTTTCTAAGGTGGATAAAGGAAAAGAGGGGATTTTCACATGGGGTGCAAATTTTCTCTTATACATTTTTCCCCCACTTTAGCGAGCACAAACACTGATGAGTGCTCAATTAAGTAGATCAAGAAAGAGTAGGGTTAGAAACATATACCTAAACCATTGAGGAAGTAGACCACGATCTAGTGAACTCGAAAGTGTAGGTTCAAAAGAGGACTTCATAGTTCCACAAAATTATGAAGTTGAAGAAAGAGCATATACTCAAGATGAAGAAGATGCAGATCTTTGATCTGGTATGTACAAGAGAGAAAAGAAAGATAGAAATGAACAAAGCGTGTGGTGAAAGCAAAACCTGATTAGGAGTAAAATCCGCACGACAAAGTAAGCATGTGATAAAAGAAAACCCCACTCGAGGAGGAGAACTTGTATCACAAAAGAGGTGATAAAAGAAAACCCCACTTGAGGACGAGAACCCGTATCACCAAGAAGCACATGGTGAAAGAAAAACCCGCTCAAGAGTAGAACTCGCACCACAAAGTAGGCATGATAAAAGCAAACCCCACTCAAGGAGGAGAACCTGCATCACCAAAAAGTGCATGGTGAAAGCAAAACCCGCTCAGGAGTAGAACCTGCACCACAAAAGAGGTGATAAAAGAAAACCTCGCTTGAGGAGGAGAACCCATTTCACCAAAAAGCATGTGGTGAAAGAAAAACCCACTTAGGAGTAGAACCTGCACCACAAAAGAGGTGATAAAAGAAAACCCTGTTCGAGGAGGAGAACCTATACCACCAAGTAAGTATGTAAATTAGTTCTATAGGTTCTCAGTCCTATAGAGCAAGTAAGCAGATAGTCACACAAACCATCATCAGGTTGAAAGGCTTTCAAAGGGGTCCCTTTGGAACCCTTCAAAAGGAAGAGGGGTTCACTCAAGGGACACATTGTTTGAAAGGTGAGGTCTAGTCAGGCTGCCCCCAAGCTAGATGCGAAGATATGAAATAGTTCTAGTCGAGCTTCCCCCAAGCTAGACACGAAATAATTTATTTGAGATAAAATATTTCAAAAGGGGAGTCCCTCGGGAACTCGTTGTAAAGAAAGGGGGTCCGCTCAAGGGACACACAGTTTGAAAAGAAAAGTCTAGTTAGGCTACCCCCAAGCTAGACATGAAAGAATTCAAAGAATTTCAAAAAGGGGTCCCTCGAGGACCCTTCAAAAGGAAGAGGGGTCCTCTCAAGGGACGCTTTAGTTTGAAAGACATAGAGAGAGAGAGGGTCCTTAAGAAGGACACACATCTCTAGAACAAGTTATCACTACCCCCAACATACAGGGGAGGAGAACCACACAAGACACTTAGAACATGCAAGATAGAGGTAAACCTCGATGTCACTTGTCATGCTAAGAAAAGGCAGGTGCATCAATCAAATGGGAGTTTGATGGTAGCTAAATCACAAAGTTGTTGTATTTTGTCCTTCAATGCCTTACATTCGCTAGTGGAATGGCCAGGCACTCAATGGTATGCATAGAAAGAATCATGATTATGATGCTTCTTACATGTAGGAGAAGGAAGAGTGATTGGGTGGGCTTTTAGAAGCCATAACAAAATATGCTCTTGCTCAGATAAAGGATGAGAAGCGGGAAGTAACCCTTTCTCTTGTGGAGAAAGGTTTGAATTCTCACAAGAAGAAGAAGGCATGAAGATAGAAGATAATCGAGGAAGAATATTTTCAACAAAATGAGGTTGAGAAGAATCCTTGTTACTCAACCATGGATTTTGTCTAGATCATTCATTCGAGCAACCAAGTCCCAAATTATGCTTACGAGGGGTGAATTCTATAGGGACCTAAATGCCTTGTTCGTTACACCCACAAACTTTATGCTCATAGCCATATTTAGAGACAAGCCTAAAGTTGGGGCCATAATGTGTTTGTAGATCTTCAAAAGAAGGAGGATCCTCATAAAGAGCATTATCCCAACAACAGGGATCGCACTCCTCTATGGGATCACCATCATTCTTATTAACAGTACTACCAACATCAACATCCTTAACACAAGTGTGATCATCTTCCTCATAAGAAGGATCAACACCAAGAACATTACAATTTGCATTCACCTTACCCACGATACAGAGGAGTAAGCATCTTTGATCTAGCGGGTGTAGATGATGTTACCGAAAGGTCTAAGTGGATCGGGTCGACTTTATATTCCTAGATAAAGGAACCTGTAAAGTCTAAGGAACCCCAATCATCACCAAGACATGCATTCCTTTGAGGAGAGGTAGGAGTAGACTGAAGCAAATCCCACAAAGAAACCTTATCCGGACTAACCCGAGGTTGCTTGATAAGATCGTAACCACTAAGTGCTTTAGTCATAGGCTTGGGAGCCAAAGGAAGACTGGATTGTTTATTCATTCTATTGTTATAAGTATGGGCTACCGCTCTATCAGAGGGAGCCGTAGAGAGATCAGGAGAGTCACTATCAAATGGAACACCATTAATAGAACACACCCTTTTAGAAGAAGGACTAGCTGTAGTCACGTGAATGATTGGTCTCTTAGACCTTTGAGAGGCAACAAAGACATGAAATACATTTATGCAATCATCATAACTAGTAGAGTAATTATTTGAATACATATTCTCAACATCGATCCAAATAGGATCAAATGTGGAATAGTTATTTGAAGAAACATTCTCAACATCTATCCAGGGGAAATCAAACGTGGAAGGAGGTTCATCATTCACTAATGCAACCTCTCTAGGAGAGAGTGCAACAGAATAGATAAGAAGTTCATCATTCAAAAACGCAATGTCTCTAGAAGTGAGTGCATTGGGAAGTATAAGAGATTCATCATTCACAAATGCAACATCTCTAGAAGAGATTGCATTGGAATGGAGAGTAGATTCATCATTCACCAATGCAACATCTCTAGAAGAGAGTGAATTGGGATGGAAGAGAGACTCATCATTCACAAATGCAACATCTCTAGAAGAGAGTGCATTGGGATGGAAGAGAGACTCATCATTCACAAATGCATCATCTTTGGAAGAGAGTGCATTGGAATCAAGAGAAGGTAAAGTAATATTAAGGAAAGTATCTATGATTTCATCTTCTTGCAACAAAATATCCTCTGAAGTAGGACTTTTGTGAGAAGCATCAAGATACCAAGTGACATAGGCAAATCCAAGTCACCATCACATGCATTAAATGGAACCTCATTAATATTTTGAACAAAATTAGATATAGAACTAATAAAGGAAGATATTAAATCCATTATATTTTTTTTGGTATTTTCTATGTTCTAGTAATTTGCATTTTCAAAGGTCTTTGGAGTGGAATTTGAGGTCGAAACTTGTGTTGGTCCCTAAAATTTGACTCTTGAGACAAAATTGACCTCACCATTGGATCCAAGAGGCCTAAGATATGAAAAATGACATAAAATTTGACTTATTTTGAAAAAGATGAAAAAAGGGAATTTTTTTTATCACACGATGTTTTTGGCCACCCAATTTTCCTGTGTAGAAAATGTTTGGGAATAATAATAATATTATCTCCATAGTGAAATATTGCCGAACTTGCAAAATAAAAATAAAAAAAATTATTAGAAGTGGGAAGTTGCATTGAAATTTTTTTAAAGAAAAAATTTTAAAAAAAATAAAATTCATGGGGGGGTCCGTATGCCCCTATACCCATAGTTGACAACCTACACAAGTGCCATACCTAGTAGGTCTACCAATAGCCTACTTATGGTCGACCATATAAACCTAGCTCATGTTTTATATTTGCCATTAATCGCCATTAAAAAGCTTTGAATAATATGTCAACCCTTTTCAAAGTCTTATCTTAGAACTAGCAATCACACCTTCGTGTGCAATGGGTACTACAAAGATTTATGGAAGGTACAAGATGGATAAATGTGGTATATTAGTGATAATTTTACATCCAACTAAATGGATTTTTCATTTTGTAAATTATGAATTGAATACTTAATATTTGTATATAAAAGGAAATCAAAAAGTTGTATTGCATAATATTTTTACGAATAAAAAAATAGTATTCCAAACCTATACAAATTGGTTATGGAAACCTTGGTATATGTTGCCCCTGTATCACCTGAAGGGATCTCATTTAAAAATAGTTAGAAATAAATTCCTTGAAAGAGTGGATAGTATTTTTCATTTCTTGTTGTAATATAGGGGGATGAATTCCCTACTCATGAGTTCTCTTCATTCAGAGAGCCTTATGGGGTGAACTACCCTATACTATCTCAATGAAACAACGGTGAGAGTTTTAGAATCCGAAAGAGTAGGTCACAGATATTTTCTAGATAGACTGTCAAGATCTCAACCAAAGAACGACAATGCAGAAAATGAACAACAGTGTGGCGCGCTGGCATCCCAGAGGCACATTGGCATCTCGTACGAACTAGAGAATGAGAATGTATTAGAAAATACCTAAGCAACAACTAGCAATCTGATTACTAAGAATCGACAGAATGTAGGAAAATGATAGAATGCGATAAAGTGGTAGAACTGAAGTAAAGTAAAGAATAAATGATGAGGATAAGGAGAAGAAAGGAAGGAGATACTTACGACCATGCGAGTGATGAAGCTTCCAGCTCGTGAGTGTCTCCAATACCTACACACAAGAGGGAGAGAAGTTTTTGGGTGGCTGTATAGGGGCCTTCCTTAGTCATACCCCGTTTTGGTGTTCACACCTCCACGGACAGCCAAATGGATGGAGAGAAAAGTAGAAATGAAGTAAAGAGCACTAAAGCACTACAAAATAGTGTTATGCTACTCAACCAAGTAATAGAGGAGAGGAGTGAAAGCTTACCACCTTCACCAAGAGCACTCAAGGCTACTTGGGGGAGAAAATGAGAGGAATTCAAGCCTCTGTTGCAATGGTGTTTTGTTCCACACTTTCTCTACTAAAGTGGTGGAGTGTTGATATTGTTGCTATGAAGTGTAAAGTGTATGGAGATTGGAGATATGGTGTAGAAGCTACTTAGAGCTTGAGAAGAGCTTGTGAAGCTTGTGAATGATGTGGAGAAGCTCTTAGAGAGATGTGAAGAGATGTGTAGAAGATGGTAGAAGATCCAAATGCGTATGGAAGGAGTGAATTTAATGAGGAGATAAAGAAAATAACCATATTCAGGTCAGTCGGTCGGGGAGGGCATTACGAGTCGACCCCCAATGGGAAGTGTAACACCTTTGTAGGCTCCAAACATAGGAATTTTTTAGGAATGTAAGCATGTCGTGCGGACGTCTGCACACCACGTGGGTGTCCCTAATAGAAACGCTTCCACCGACTCTCAAACACAGGTGCCAATTGTGATGCAAGCAGAGGGCTTAGATGGAATTAAGCCTCTGAACTTGGTTTTCTAAGGTTGATAAAGGAAGAAAGGGGATTTGCACATGGGGTGCAAATTCACTCTTATACATTTTTCCCCCACTTTAGTGAGCATGAACATTGATGAGTGCTCAGTAAAGTAGATCAAGAAAGAGTAGGGTTAGAAATGTATACCTAAATCATCAAGGAAGCAGACTGCGATCTGGAAAACTTGAGACTGTAGGTTCAAAAGAGGACCTCATAGTTCCACATAACTATGAAGCTGAAGAAAGAGCATATACTTAAGATGAAGAAGATGTAGATCATTGATCCGGTATATACAAGAGAGAAAAAAAAGATAGAAATGAACAAAGTGCGTGGTGAAAGAAAAACCTACTCAAGAGTAGAACCCGCACCATAAAGTAAGCATGTGATAAAAGCAAACCCCACTCGAGGAGGAGAATCCGTAGCACTAAGAAGCGTGTGGTGAAAACAAAACCCACTTAGGAGTAGAACCCGCACCACAAAGTAGGAATAATAAAAGCAAACCCCACTCGAGGAGGAGAACCTGTATCACAAAAGAGGTGATAAAAGAAAACCCCACTCAAGGAGGATGACCCGTATCACCGAAAAGCACGTGGTGAAAGAAAAAACAAGACAAATATTAGTGACGAAAATCATGGTGAATACTAGCAATTTGGGGCCTAGAAAATTATTTGAAATGGTGTTTGTTATATTAAGGAATGGTTTCTATAGTGTAAATAGAAATTCATGATGGTGACAAAATTTGAATTAAAAAGGATTATTCTTAGGCAAGGAGGTGACATGTCATATTAATCATAGGATAAAAAACAAACCTATGTCACACTTTCTCAAGGAAATGACCAACACAAATAAAAAATTAAACTTCGATTGTATAAAAGTGGCCTTTATGTTTTTAATTTCAAAATCACATAAACTAATGAAATGTAGAACTCTTTATGAAGTTTATACTTGTAAGTTTTCACTTAAAAAAATGTTTGATATTTTTTTTATAATTTTAAAAGAAAAATTTGAATTGCTTAAAATTTCAAAAAAATGTGAGGATGATGGAACATCACAAAAAAAAAAAAGCAAACATTTTTT
>VDFB02135832.1:0-38094 GCA_007258455.2 Sequoia sempervirens | reverse complement strand
GGAACTTTAGTTTACATTTCCTTTCCCCACGCATTGCTCCTCACAGAGGGACTTCTCCTTGGGCCAACGTAAGAAGTGTTGCAAAACATTTGAATAGCTGAATCGCTTACAATCAGTACCCGTGAGGTGCTAATTTTAAACGCCAACAATATAGAGATGATTTTCGAGTTGGATCCGTGGAATTTATGCTATTGAGACTCTGAATTCTTAATATTTGATGATGAAGTGTAAAGCCACAATGGTCCTTAAATTATATGTATCACAACTCCTTTGGGGTTTTTGTTACTATAGCCTAGTGTGTTGCAGCAAAAAAAAATGAAGGAAAACCAAGGGAGCAGCTATGATTTGTTCAGGATTTTGTTTTACTAAGTTTTCATCTAAATTATTTTTACTGTACACCCGCAGAACTTGTTTGTGTGTCGTTTCACTCGAAGGTGGCATCCAACAAGTTAAACGACTAGCGACCAAGTATTTATTAAAAAAAATACATTTTTTAGGTTTTTTTGTGTGGTTTAGGGTTCACCTTTTTTTTGCGATTTTTTGGCTTTTTTTGACAATATTTTTGCAATTTAATTGCAATTTTCAACAATTTTTTGGAAAGTCAACGCAATCTAAAAAATCACGGTTTTTAGGGGGAAATAATCAAGACCAACGACAATTTTTTTAAATCGCAATTTTTGCAATTTTTTGGCGATTTTTGCTTCTATGACAACATCCATCTCACCCATACTAACAACATAGTAATCAGCTTGGAACTCATAATCATTCAGCTGCAAGGTGAGATTGGGAATCCTCCTATTACACGTGAAAGTGAAGCCATTAGCAACTCTCACTTTGAACCCCTCAAATTCTTCTGTCTTGAGTCCACGTCTAGCAACAAGCCCCTCATCAATGAAGTTATGAGTGGCAGTTGTATCTAGCATTGTGATCACACGCTGCCCACTCAAGACTCCTCTCATCTTGAAAGAACCCTTTCTTTGAATGCTAGAGAGTTGTGTTGTGGGGGACACTTTTTCTAGATCTTTATCTGATTCGCTGGATGCACTTTCCACCTCATTTTCCTCTGGATAAGATTGTTGTTCTGAAATTTCAGAAGTGGTTTCATTAGCATAATAGTATTCCATCTGATTTACATGGCCTTGCACAAGACACTTATGACCCGGTTCCAAAGAACCTTTGCATTTGAAGCATAATTTCTTCTTCCTCAAGTCATTTATGGTCTCATCATTAAGTTTTGGTGTTGGTTTCTTTTGCTGTTCTGAAACTTTATGATGAAACTCATCTTTTGAAAGGGTGAATGTCTTTGATGGGAGCTTACTCTTAGGGGAAGCAAGCTCCATGTTACGTGCTTTCTTTATTGCATCCTGTAGAGAGGGAGGATCAAAGGCTTTAATCCACCCACGTAAGGGCCAAATAAAATTGCAAATATCAATCTGAAAAAAGCCAAATATGGAAGTGTACAAATAGAGAGAAAATTAAAGGCCTGCAGAAGGAAAGGACAACCTACAAGGAGGTGGTACAACCCCAAAAGAAAACAAATATGCTCAATATGAGCTTCCTATGCCACTTGAACAATTGTTCAACCCACTTCAAAAAGTAGTATGTCCTTCAAACTTACCAATGCATGCTACAATCAAGACTAAAAATAGTACAACCATTAGATAGTTGTACAACATGGAAAAGGCATTATTTTTGTAATGTATGGACACAAAGAAACTAATTAAACATCACCAATATAGAAAGCATCTATAACTCAGAAAAATCAGCAAGTATGGACTAGAATAGATGGCCATAAAGGTTATAGACTGCCAATGTGTATGGCCTACTGAAGTATGGGCTTAGACAGTATTTTTTTCTGATTTCAATGCACCAGAAACATGCTTCAACAACAAAAAAAATTTATGATATTATTTATGTTGTACGCCTAGGAAAAGATGTAAGGCCTGCTATTGTATGGGCAAGATTTGACACAAGGAAGCTGGAAACAAAGATTCCCACAATACCACCAGCCCAAGACTATTCATTTCTCCAAAACTCACTAATAAAAGGGAAAAAATAATAATGTATAATCACAATGATAAACTCTAAACTCATTCACACTCAAAATCTGGAAACCAGCACTGTAAACAATAACTAGAACTAAAAATTGGACATCATCATCTGATGAAGCAAACTGACAATCTGTGAATAGAATTGCACTAAAAAGCTAGGAGGGCTTTTGTCCTCAAAACCAACAATACCAAAAACTTTTGTCCTTGGGAAAAGAAGAATGCATGTTCATTCTTGAGAAATAAATATCATTGAAATGAGCAAGAAGACCCTTTTCCAAAACATTCTTCCCTTTTATAACTTTTTCGAGGAAATAAAACAACATTTATTTTCCTTTCATAATTATTCCCTCAAAGTTAAAAAAAATATATAATTATCATTTTTATTCATCTTTTGCAAGTTGGGTCTAGCAACAATTTATTTAATCACTTATAACAACCTTTTAAATAATTAAATATAAGTCATATTTCAATTTATAGCTTAAAGTTACTTTTTTGTAATGTCCCCTTTTTAGCCCTATGCTTTTGAGTGGTCGTTAGCCTATTTTTGGAGTCTCGTAGGCTACTCGGAAGCATTTTTATGGTTTCCAAGATTCTTGGAGGTTTCTCGTTAGTTTTTTAGGAGATTGTTGCAGGAGTTTGCCAGAAGGGTTTCTAGATCTTTCTGGGTTTTTTGAGATCTTTTGTGGGCAATCACTGCTATTTTTAGCAATGTCTATTTTTAGGACTTAATATTTTTAGTAAGTTATAGCTGCATCTTAGAATGTGCTTATTTTTAGATTGGAGTCACTATTTTTAGAAGTATACTATTTTTAGTAAGTTTTATTTCTACCAATGGTCTTGGCAGTAGTTTGGTACAAAGTTTCTAGTTTTAGCAATGGTGGCAATTTCAGTTGCTAAGTCCTGATAGTTTTGGCAGTATTTGCATCCATCATCATTGGAGTTTAAAAGGAAAACTATAACTTAAGTGATAGTCACCTTTTGACCCCCACGCCTAAGATGTTCAACTTAAGTTGTTTTAAAAGGGGGAATATGAGTTTGGACACCAAGTTTGAAAACTTAAGCATTTTAAAAGTTAATTTTATGCATAATCAAAGGTGGACGCCAAAAGTGAAGGCCTCAAGTGTTTTTAATAAAATATTATATTATCTAAATGTGGAGTCCCATTTTGAGAGGGAAAAGAAATTCAAATTCTTGGGTCTCAAGGCTATATAATTCCCTCACTTGCTCTCATTTGGGGATGCTGATTTTGATGTAACAAAGTGCTACCGAAATGGAGAGTGATCTCCTTGGGCTTTGAGGACGAAATCCCTCTAAGTCAACTTCAGTTTCAAGATTGAGAGATATCGTCTAGTCGAAGAGTGTTGTAGCTCCATCTCAGGGGTTGCAATTGGGCTTATTTTGGTGATGGCTATCTCATTTCTTTCCGTTCTTATTCGTTTTGATGTATTCTAGATATATTTTGGTGTGTGTGTGATGATTTGCAGCTTTGGAGGCATTTTTGCTGTGTTATATCGGACTTGGGTGTTGCTGGTTCATGCCTAGCTGAACCGCCTTTTTGTTCATACAAATCGGAGGAGTTAATATCTTTCTGTGGCTATTGATTTATTGGTCCTTCCTCCCTTGGGTGCCCCTTCTTGCAAAGTTCGGTATTTTTCGTTGGAGAAATGGATTTTTAGGGGCTAGTCGACCTAACTAGGAGGCCATACACCTTGGCTGGAAGTTGTTTGGGCTTGTGACTTTGTCATTCATGCTTGTTAATGGCTGCTCACTACCTTGACTTGGATGCCTAGCATTGTGGGATCATTTGCAAGTGATTTGAGCCAATTCTATTGAGTTCTAGAAGAGTTATGATCATTTGAAGGTTGCTGGTTGGAGTTTCAGACCTGCTGTTCATACATATCAGACCACTGTCCAAATATATCAGACCTGTCGCAGCAGCTTACGAGACCTTCTATTGACCTCTAGTGGCCCTATCTTGAGGTATACTTGTTCTAGTTGGAAGGGGGTGTTCTCATTCTTCATTATATCATCTTGGGAGGGTGTTTACTTCGCATATCTGTCATTTCATAATAGCCATATGTAATGGACTGATATGATTATGTTGAGTTCATTGTTACACCATCGACAATACCATTGGTGAATGCTCTTGTACTTTCATTTGATATTTACCCCACTAAACAAGTGGATGCTCCTGCTGAATAAGTGGCCAAGCTTTACTTTATGTTACTTGTTACTCCCGCTGAATAAGTGGTCGAGTTCATATTTACTTTCTTGTTTCATATTTACTTTCTTGTTATTGCCCATTGAACAAGCCAAGGTTGGTCGGCTTGCTGCCAAGTGCATTTTGCTTTCTTATATTTCCCGTTGAATAAGCGGATATCTACTTTTACGCACTTGGTTATATTTACTCACGCTGTTGAAGAAGTGGTAGCATAGAGGATTTTCAATATTGTAAGCCAACCACCATATGCTCTCACCTTGCCCACATCGGGAACTGCGTGATCAGAAAGTAGGAGTTGTTCATTTCCAATTAGCTTGTCTTTCCAATAATTGCAAGATCCCCTTTTCACCATATGCTCTCACCTTGCCCACTCTGGGATTTGGGTGATCAGAAAGTGGAGGGTTGCTTATTTAGTTGCTTATCTTTGCATTTTAGCTAACACCATAGTTGAAAAAAATCGCCAATAACTCGCGAAAATCGCAGTAATCGCGGGCAATAGGCTGGGCGAGTAAATCGCACAAAACTCACAGCCGATATTTAATGAAAACGCCAGCGATTTTTTATAAAACGCGCAGAAAAACGCGCTTTTTTTGCAAAAAATCGGCCAGAAAAACTAAAAACGTGGCTTTTTTTTTTAACCCTAATTTATTTTCTTCAAAACAAAGTGTATGCATTCCATTCGTTCATGTCGCGCGACCTAGGGCAGAGGAAAAACGACGGCGGAAAGAAAAATCGCGACGCACAGCAGCAAGCAAAAACACACACGTCGACGGCGGATCTTCATTGCCAGAAAATCATTACCAGAAAACCACTGCGCACAACTTGGTGTATGTAATAAATTATTTTAAAGTTCATTTTTTTTTTCATAGTGCCGTGACTGCCGTCCGTCGTTTTTTCTGAGAAATTTGTAATACATTTTTTATTTTAATAGATCTTAAATTTAATACAAATTTATAATAAATTTTAAACAAACAAATTTATAATAATTTTAGTTTTCTGTTTTAAATTTACAATAATTTTTAATATTTTATTATTATATTGTATAAATTTTAATATGTTTAAATTTTAGTTTATTTATTTTTCTGTAATAAATTTATAATAAATTTTAGTTCATTTTTTTTATAATTTCATAATAATTTTTAATATTTTATAATATAGTGTATAAAATTTGTAATAAATTTTAATTATTTATTTTTCTGTTATAAATTTATAATAATTATTAATATGTTATATTGTATAAATTTTAAGAATATGTATAAATTTTAATAAATATTTTTCAAATTATTTATTAAATTTAAAACAATATTATTAAAATTAAAACAATAAATACATTGATGATTGATACGTATTAAGAATATTTTAAAAAATTGTGTATTTTCAAATGTTCGATAAATTTGCCAAGTTATTGCCGAGTTTTTCCCCGAGTTTTTACCGAGTCCCGAGTTTTTAAAATTTTTGGGTCTGCCGAGTTATTGCCGAGTCCGAGTTTTTCAACTATGGCTAACGCTAATAGGTGAAATTTGTGGAAAAAATTGGGGTGGTTATTACATTTTCAAGAACTTAATTTAATTATTCAATTAATTTCCCTTTCTCCATCACCTCATTAGCCTACAAGAAAAATTGTGAAAAATAGGTTGAGGGCCATCAACGAACTTATGCTCGAGAAGGGGACATGACACAAAATGGGAAAGCCGAAGAAGAAAACTTGCTTCTATTGTAAAAAAAATCAGTTTTAATCATAGAAGCATAAATCATGATTTTTTCGCAAATAATTGCAAAAATCTCCAATTAGGTTTACCAATGTTTTCCCCCAAAAAATTGAATTTTTTTTAGAAAATATTAGTCAACATTATTTTACTAATACCTTTCTATATAAACAAATAAAAATCACAATAAAATCACCAAAATTCTGTGTAATCACAATTTTAACCATTTTTTGACCTTTTTTCTTTTACTTCAACTTGCAATTTTTTTGTCTACTTAGGGTTTAAAATAACAGTTGTCGTGATTAGGGAAAAGAATCTGTTCAATCCCAAAGAATGAATGATTTTCAAAGTTGGTGTTCTCTGTATATAGATACAATTGGAACTTGAAGTCGCCAATTTGAGATCCATTAATTGCCTACACCCTCTAGAAGGAAATGTCGTGCACTATTTTAAGTCTTGTATCTTCAGTTGCAATTGTTGCATTTGATAATGTGATTACAAAATAACATAAAAGATTGCTTATATTTAGTGGGAATGCATCATTAATATTAATGGCCTAACAAATAATCTTCACAGTGATTATTATGACCATCCCAAGGAAAACTCAAGCCAATCGTGTATCTTAGAAAATGTATAATGCTATTTCTATTTCTGACTATGCCATTCTCAACACAAATTAATAGCATATTTAATATGATAGATTCATGTAATTACAAAGATCCACTTGACTGAAAAGTTATTACTCCAAAGGATTGTGTATGTTGTCCTGGTCCTCCAAGATTTAATCATGTCCACACTCAAAATTGAAGTCATGATAATGTGAGGCTGAACTCTAATATTGTGACAACCAGTTAAACACTAGTTGAAATCCGTAAATATTTTGATGAGTAAATCAATTTGCTTTGGATCTTAATACACTGTTGCAGATTTACACAATAAATCATTCTTAAAAAATAAAATCAGAAAATATCATAACAGTACCAATTTATTATATGTTATTGTGTCATTTACATCATTGCAACTGAAATTCACCAAACAAAGTACTTAAATTTTTTGTATTTAAACTTTACTTTTTGATATAATTTAATGATCCTAATCACTTCTTAGGAAATAAATTACTTGGAAGAAAATGAGAAAACCTTACAAAGAGGGTCCATTGGAGTTATTTCGATAACCTTCACATTGATTTCATTTTTGTTCCCCATAATATCGAGATAACTAACTGACCTGTACTACATGAACAGAAATAAGATCATATAGTTTTCCCCTACACGTTTAAAAAAGCATCTTGACAAGAATTTGGTTCCATCATTTATATAGCATAATTAACTATAAAAAATAACAGGATTGATTTCTTTTCAAACCTTATGTTAAATTCAAATATAGCTGATGTATCATGCTTCTTTAATAGCAATTGTAGATCTTCAACCCTTGCATTCAAAATGCCTCCTGAAGAATTTAGAATATTGGTGACAGGATAACTTGCTTGCTTTACTATATCTTTTTCTGAATATATCATGTCACTCAGCTCTTTTCTAGCAAGGTCCAGCTGTCAACATATTAAGGCATCATTATACTAGATCATCTATAAAAATAATGTAGAACCACAAAAAAATTAATATGAAAAAACTTGAAAGAAATAGAGTGAATCCAGATATATTGTTCTACTTTAAATTTATTCAATACTTTCAGCAACACAATCAATGAGAAGTTAATAAAACTGTTATTTTTTACATACTATTCTAAAAATTAGCTGGGTTGTGTTCTTGCTTGGATACGCACCTCCTTGCATTATGTACAATAACTCATGCACAGTCCTTGTGAAAGGATATTCAAAGTTTAAAGCTCCAACAGATTTTCAAGGGTTTAGTGGTGCCAATGGTATGGGGTGGTGCAGCATGTCAATGTCCTAAAGGTGGCCTTATTTGGTGACTGAATTTCCTTAGTGTGAATCAAAAGATCACTTCTCCCCAATGATTTATATAAGATGGAAAATAATTCGGAGTGCAGAACCTCAAGGCATGGCTGGATTTGATTACGTCAAATGTTTGTAGTATCACAAGATTTGAAAACATCTCTTCTTTGTCCAAAGTCAAGGCTCTATTTATTTCAAGTGCCCACGGAGACTTTGAGGTTTTACAACAGGGCTTAGTAATAATTTCTGAGATATTATGTAATGCAGAGTTATTGAAATGAAACACCTTTTTTCTATCATTCCCAATCATTCATAGAAGAAAATTTATCAGGAATTTGTATTTCAAGCACTAATGTAGAATGCCATATTGCCCTTACCATTTGTGGATGGATGGTTATCAGAGTATGCTTTTTAATCAAAAACTGTTTGCCGAATCATTGAATGAAAACCAGACAGGTTTGCAGGCAGAAATGATTATCTGAATGGGTCATCTGAGTATCAACATGCAGTGACCAAGTCCTATTTCCAAGTAGCTGATCGAAAAAATTGGAAAAAATAGCTAAGTCAAAATTTTGTCAGCCAGTTGGTTTGATTATATCTTCAAATGGTGCACTATACCAATAGCGAAGCAAAATTATCATCAACCTCTCAGCTGCAAAGTAATATTGGCTGATCAAAATTCTTGAGAAATATATGGCTAAGTTAAAATATTATATTAAGGCTCAAAAATTCGATAAACCATTCAAAAAATGTGTAAAGAACCTTGCCCAAAATAACGCAATTTTCATGATTATGCACAGTTTGATAATGCAAACATTTTTTCAAACAGTTGGCTTGCTTGCTGATCTGAGTTGCTTTCAGTGGATATTTAGATAGTAATTGCATACATTAAGTTCACATATAAACAGCTCCACAAATTGCAATTCCTGATTACAAATGAAATAAAGGAAACATATTGCAATACATGATTTTTAAAGTATTTCTTTATCATTGCAACATTTTAAACCACCATAATAAGTTTCCAATATTCCACTTCAGAAAATGACATCTATTTCTTTACACAATGCATCAGCAATGATTACAAATCTCAGTTCATTAAATACAAATGGTAATCTGACCTAGCAGTGAATGAGATCAAATGCCGCACCTCCCAAGGAAGATAGCAATAAAAATAAGGCAGAGATATAATATCAATGGTGGTGTAATGTCCCCTTCTCAGCAATAGGCAGTGTAGTGGCCCATCAACCTATTCCGGATGCCCATGGGCTCGTCGGAGGTAAAATTAGGGTTTCCAGCTGTTTGGAGGTTTTTGGTGTTTTCAAGGGTTTGCATGTTAGAGTTTTGCAATTTGGATTCTGGAATTCTTTCTGGTTTTTAGAAAGCTTCACAATGGTATGACATGCAAATGCATTAGACAACTTTTCTAGGACTTACTATTTTTAGTAAGTTACGTTGACTACTCGGATTGTGGTTAAAATGAGTTTGGAACAACTTACTATTTTTAGCAGTATGCTATTTTTAGTAAGTTCTATTTCTAGTAGTGTCTCAGTTGGCAATAGCTCAGCAATCCAGTGAAATTTTCATTTTGGGCAAGGCAGTTTGGGTGTATTTGGTTTTCAACAATTTGAGGCTCATTTTGGTAAATTGATTAATTTAAGTTATTTTAATATTTTATTATGTCATTGGGTCCCTTGGCCTAGTATAATGACTTGATGTTATTTTAAAAAGTGGGCTTTGAGGGTGGATGCCTCATTGAAAGGTAATTTAATATTTCAAAAGTTAAATATTTATCCTTGAGCCTTGGACGCCTAGAATGAAGGAGAAATAAGTGTGTTTAAAAATTAAAATATTTCAAATGAGCCTTGGGCATCCCTTTTGGAGGGAAAAGGTGGAAGTTGAAAGGTCACCCCCATAATTCTATTTAAGAGAGGCTTTGCTCCAGCATTTGGCATCTATTGCTATTGACGACGAAGTGTGCTGAAATGATTTCAGACCCTTGGCATCGAGGAACGCATACCTCCTAGTAGATTATCAATTTCATGTTTGAAAGATAACACCTAGCTGAATTGAGACTGCTTCTTATCCAGAGATTGCAGATTGAGTTCCATTGTTGAAAGTTTGATGTTATTTCTGATTTTCAAGTTGCTGGTACATTATGGCTGTAGGTGACTTTCATTCATAGCTCACTGCGTGATTTTAATCTCATTTTGGGTATTAGCTCTCTATGTTCCTATGCTTTAGGCGATGCTTTGTGCAAGTTTTCAAAATTTATAAGGTAGTCTTGAATTTGCTAGACAAGGCTGACCCCCTCTAGGAGGCCGCCCCATCTTGTGGTTGTCCTTAGGAATTGCACCTTCCATTTTGTAGTGTTTTGGAGGTGTTTTTCTATTGTGTTTGGGTGCCTAGCATATGTTGTTCCTTTTCTTTCAGTTTCGTATGATTTGGAATGTGTGGTTGAAGATATAAACATTTTGGTAATTTCATAGCTTGTTGGTTTGTGTTTCAGTTTGCTGGTTTCGTATATAAGACCTGGCCATTTCCGTCTCATGCTATATTTCCTTGGTGTTTCTACTCATATTTGTAATCGGAAATATTGTAAATCATTTGGTATTGAAGTTAGAGCAAAAAGCATCAAAAATCAATGTATTGTGAGCATATTGTAATGCTGGTTCAGTAGTATTGACCAGCTAGTTACTTTCAACACTTTGTAATCTTGTATTTTCTACTCCCGCTGAATAAGTGGTCGAGCTTCAAGATCGGTTATTCGCCTACATTTACATTTCCAACATTTACTTTCAAAATAGTCGGCTAGCCGCCTACAACATTGTACCTTTCATTTCCGGTTTATAGCGAACGATCCCCTCGCACCGTATGCTCTCACCTCGCCCACATCAGGATCTTGGTGATCAAAAAGTGAAGGGTTCCATTTCAGCTGATTATATTTTGGAGCTAACCTTAATGGGTGCATTGTTGTTTGGTAAAATTCAAAAAAAACTAAGGGGATTATTTCAGGTGGCGGCTGGAATAATATTGTCAGCCCCTTCCAATAATAAGGCTGTGTAGTAATAGACCCTTAGATGGAATCGCTGCACTTAAGAAACTTCCCACGCCTCTTCTAAAGTCTCACAATTTGCATTGGTATAGTCAACGACTCCTTTTATGACCTGGGAGATAGTTACCGTTGACTTTGCCGACCTCTGTGTAAGCTTCGGTCACTCAAATAAAAATTGCGATCCATTTCCCATTGAAAGTGGTGGCAGAAATAGGCAGCGGTTGGTATTAATTAGTTGCTGAATAATATCAAAGGTGGCGGCTCATGGAATGTATCGGCCTACAACACATTAACACTTCCTTTCCTAAAAAACACATTGAGCACAATATATATGTGCAAGCATGTAATGTGAATCCCTTATTCTAAACAATGATAATATAGCAGCCAGTATTTAGTATCAATCACCCAAATATATGATGTAGCAATATGAGTGACTTCTAAATAAATATCTGCTACTAATCAACCAACAAGAAGGATGGATGAAATTGCATTTGAACTGCCCAAATAGATCATTACTCCTACAAATTTGTCTCCAATGGAGACTTCACAAATTTGATCAACTATCAAAGGCTAGGTTGGAATCGTTTCACAACCAAAACCCCAAACCTTCAAGCTCAAGAACTCTCAACCAAAATAGAAGAAATATAAACTCCAATAATGAAAATGAATTTCCAAATCCACCTCCTATATCTTCCCATGAAAAAACCTTTCCCTCACAAATATTAAAATTTAAAAATTTGAATGACTTTAGGAGGGAAATATAATAAAGTGACTTTTAAATACTAAAGCTCCACTTAAGTCACTTTAAATAATATTAATTAATTAATATTATTTGTAATATTTATTTGGAAAGAATAATATTAAATAATCAATAATTGATTCCCTTATTTTATTTAATGACTTACGGGAATTAAATAAGTCATTAAATCACACGGCTTGTCAATTGGAAGGGGACATTACAAACTGATAACAAAAATAAATTGTAAACGCTTGTGACAATCTTATCCAAAATATTATTTTGGGGTATGTCTATCAATTGGGAGAATATTCTCTAAAATAGGTGTTATTTTGGGGGTAAGAGCAGTAAAAAACAAAATTTTACAAGGCACAACTATTTCCCAAAGGAGAACAAAATGAGTAAAAGCAATTTTATTTTAAAACTGAAAGTGGAAAAACAAAAGACACATCCATGAAAAAGTAAAGTTTGGTTTTTAATGAAATATTATTACTAGTAAAAAAAGTGTTGTGGTTCATATAATATTAACTATACTACTCCAAGTTTCTGAGACAAGGACAGCAGGGGACGAGGGGACACATTTCGGAGTCCCTGATTTTTCGAGCTATTTTTATGGATGGCAAGGGATGGCAATGGGGACAACTATATAAAAAATAGGTAAAGTTTAAAATATATAGGGAAATTTTAAATATTCAAATGATAACATCGATAAAGCATTCATATATACATTATAAAACCTTAATAGATAACATTTGTGTTAAATTGAGAGTTCATGAGAGTCAAAATCAAACAAATTAGCAAATGTGAAAACTTAATTCAAATTAATTTCATAATTCAGTGTCAATATCCATATGATATTAAAAACCAGTATACAAGTTACAACAAAATTCCCAAAGGCTACAAGTTTCACTTTCGATTACAATATGAAAATACAAAAAAATAAAGTACACCGCTTCCCCTAATCTGCATCTCTCAACACTGCATCAAAATCGGAGTCCTCCTCTGAGTCATTGCCAGTATGAGGGTCTTCCTCATCCAAAAAAATCCATATCGATCCCTCTAGTACCTCCTCGTAAAATTGGGCAACGTCTTCAGGATCAACATCCTACCGTAAAGCTAGAGTCTATCAATACTCTAGAGTTTGACGATCCTGAAGTCGAAGAGCACTATGCACATCCACTGGCTTCACTACTCGTCGAGAGTTAAGTCTATTCCTCTTGATCGAGTGGATAAAGCCATATGTGGACCAATTCCTCTCTACAGCAGAGGAACTAGCAACGTGTCAAAGGAAGTGAATGGCAAGCATCCTCAATTGTGGTGCATCATTCCCATGCCATGTCCACCATCCAATAGGGTCAATTTGAGCTAATGTAGCTCTATCTATCTTCACCTCCAGTTTACTGAATGTTGGACCATAAAAATTTGTGAAGGCAAGCCATTGTGTGTGAAGTATTGTAGACTCCTCAACTAAATACATATTTTGAAAGGCTTTCACTAGCCCTTTTCTCACCTCTTTGTCATCACAAGGAGGCAACCTTCCAACCTTTGGTGCATACCGTTTGGGATTTAGAGCAAAGGCTGCCATATGAAGCAAGATGTTCGTTGTGGTCCACCTCCGCATCACAATGGGCTTAATATGTTGCTCATATAATCCCAAAGTAGGATCCTTAGCCAAAATTGTTTGCTTTATCTTTCCAAGCAAGCGATAAAATGTTTCATATATCTCTCCAAGACTAGGAGAGTTCGTATAAACATATCTCAAGACATCTAACACACGTTAGATGAAAGAGCAAACATATCTACAAAATGCAAACAAAAAGTTCAAAAGAATTAATTGACAAGTTAAAAACTTTGAAAGTTGAAACATTGAACAGTAAAATTAAAATATTAAAATCAGAAAATTAATATGAAAATCAGCAATTTAGTATTTAATATTTATTAAATCACCAATGTCTTACCTCAAAATGGACCACCAATTGTCATCAAGGATTCTTTGTTCAATGGCTTTTCCTTCAGTAGAGCTTGAATTAGGCCATCTACTCCACTCTGAATTCACTATCATCAATTGCAAAGGCTCATGAACCTCAATCATCCTCTCTAACAAAATGAAGTAACTGGCATATCTTGGCTAAACATGTTTAAGGAATTCCTTCTTTGAAAATGTCCAGAAGAGAGTGAGGTGTGGTGGTTGCAAATGAACATTAGAATATCCCTAGCTTCTACCACCACTTGCTTCACTCAATTTATTTTCCCTATCTTTCAATGCAATGATCAATGCATGAACACAACATGGGGTCCAAAAGATGTGCTTGTAAGCAACCTCCACCATCATACCAACCAATTTGCACACATGCTAAATCAGTAACCACCTGTACAACATTTGAGGTCCCAACCTCCTCTATAGCCTCTCTCAAAATACTAAACCGGAAGTCTGCGTCCTTACATTTCCCTGAACAATCCACAATTCTAAGAAAATAAGAGTCAGCTAGGCATGACTAGGATATTGATGAGTGGCCAATGTTTAATATCAGTCCACCCATCCATCACAATAGACAATCCATCCTGATCCAATTTTTCCTCATATCCTCCATTAGCAAATTAATCTTAGAATATTCTTTGTCTAGGAGGGTACTACGTAGTATATGATCTCCAAGGGATACAAATGAGGGATCAATAGATGCTACATGTTTGATCATTTGTTGAAATAAGAGTAATGGGCCACATGAAATGGGATGGCATGAGCATAAAAAAATTGGCAATGGAAGACTATATTGCAACTCGTGCTTACACATTAAACATACCTACAACTGTCTGTGGCCTCTCACCACAACTAACCTTCCTCTTTCCTCCTGTGGCAATATCACTACTATCACTACCAACCATGGATGGCATAGGCATAAATGACTGTCAACTTGTAAAAGAATGTCCAAGCATTGTCATGCCAGTAGACCTCATTTTTGCCTCCATGTGCAATCTATGAGCCTCTAGCTCATCATCCTTTATGTTTGGACAAACCTTAACTCCATGACTTGTAACACCCAAAAAATGAGACCGTGCCCTTGTGTAGCTCCCTCTAAAATCTGTGTTGCAAATGTGACATAACCACACTCTGCTCCCCATGAATTTTTACTTTTAGTATCTAGGGCTCTCACAAATTGGAGAAGAGGTTTCTTTTTGTTAAAAGGGCCCTTTACATAAGTTTTCAAGATTTCTGAAAGGCACTCAAATGGATTCTTTGGCTGTTCACCTCCACCCCCAACACTTCCACACTTTGAATGAGGTTGAAACCCTTGCATTTATTTGAGTTTCTTCCAATTCATTGTCGCTTTTGTCATTCTCGTCGCTGCTCAAGTTGTTTTTTTGAGATTTAATGCAACTTCAAACAAATAAATAAATCAAAATTTCTTACTTTAAGCTTTGAGAAAACTTGCAAAAAGAAAAAAAAATGATAGAATGACTTGCTTCTTTGAAGAAATTGCAGTCTCACTACCAATGATACCCCAGATTCAACCTCTTTGGTAGCTGCTCCTTCAATCCCTGCTAAAACAATTTTCTCTTCCTTCAAACCCTACTACAATATTTTTGCACAAACAAAAAATGCATATGAAATGAGTGAAAAAATTTCCAATGCGAAATTAATAGAGAAAAATAATACGCACAAATAAACACACAGATTTACATGGAAATCTTGGTAAAATTATACAAGGAGAAAACCACGAGAAAAGATCTTAAATATTTCATAAATTTGGAAAAATCTACAAATACAAAAATCATCAAACTATAAAAAAAATAAGACTTCGAAAATGCATAAAAAATCTGAGTTGCAGAGTCCTTGTCGAACAAAACTTTCCAAAAATATAAAGTGTGACTTGTGCAACTACATGTCTAACATTTGTCAAAGCCCCCTATCACTTCTACCTTCGGTTGAATAGAAGGCCTTCAACCGCCTCGAGCACATACCTGAAGCACTAACTAGGACCTTCAATGTTGACTATACATCACTATTGGAATAACAATAAAATTGACTTCATATTCCAACAACAAGTGTAATGTTCCCTTTTCGATAGCCACCTTGATGAGCGTTTAGCCTTTATTTATTCCCAAAGGCTAAACAGGAGAAATAAGGGAGTAAGTATTAAATTAATTATTTATCAACTTATTTCAATAAAGTAAAATTAAAAAAATGACTTTATATTTAATTAATTTAATAAAGTGACTTAAAATAAAATATTATATCATAAAGTCACTTAAGGGAATAAAATAATAATATTTCTAAAAGTTTCTTGGAAGTCTAGGAGAAATCTTTATAAGGAGTTGTTGGCTTAGCATTTGGACATGTTTGACTTGAATCACATTTCTCATTACCAATTTGGTAGAAGCTGAATGTTTTGCTTTGCTCAAGGGTTTGAAGACTCTAGAGTACCATGTTTGGTTGTGAAAGATCAACCCTAGTTGGAGTTGTTGAGGAATCCATCAAGCGTTTCTACAGGTGCTTCATTGGAGAACTAAACAGGTGCAATAGCTGATGTATTATTGCCCTTTTGATAGGAATTCTAAATTGATGTGACAGTTGGTTTATTATTGCATCATCATCATTGCAGCAGCTGAGGTATTGTTACAAGCATAATTCATTGGAGAGCAATAGCTGATGTATTGTTGCAATCCCATTTGAGGATAGATTTTGATTATCATTCCAAATTTAATGGTCGTGGACCAAATTTGGAAATACGATTTGAAGAAAATAAGTGTAGAGCTGGGAGGACAACTTCAGGAGTTTGATTGTGGATAAAGGCATTGGAAAATTCATCTTATTTTGAGCAGGTCAAATTTACCAGTCAAAGTCAATTTTATTATTGAAGCGATTTGAAGAAGACATATTCTCAAAATCTCGATAAAGACAGTGCAGAAAGAACAAAACTAAATCCTGACGCAGTCACCTAATTATTTCGCAGAGGAAAAAACAAAATACAGAAAGAGCCAAAGTGTGGCGTCATTTGAGGAAAAACAAATATTGTATCTGAAGGTTATCGATTCATTCTAAGGCGTGACAGAGGCGAATTCCTTGATGATGTGGCAACTAAAAAATCGCAGGTTTGGAAAAGACAAGAATTGATTGTTATTATTGGGTGTATTCTTCATTTATATTGTTTGTGAATTGTGGGACAACCCTTTCAAGAGCATCGGATTTCTAAGGCCTTGATAATTACGAAATATTCAAAGCAAGTAAAATATTTTCCCATGGAACTTTCTCAAAGGGACTTTTTAATTTCCCGCTTAAAATATTTCATTAAATCATCTTTATAAAGTGACCTTTAATATTCTTAGCAAGTCATGGGAAGAGCACTTCAAGCACTTGGAGGAAGTGCTTAATATTTTGGAGTCTGAATGTTTGTTCGCTAAAGAGTCCAAATGTGAATTTTGAATGATTGAGCTGCTCTACCTTCAGCATATCATCAGCTCTAAGGGAGTTAGAGTTGACCCTAAAAAGATCAAGGCTATCTTGGATTGGCCTCCTATAAGAGCCCTTGCAAAATTTCAACTTAATTTGCTGCTTTGGACTCTCAAGAATTTTGTCAAACAGTTTGCTTGTAACCTCCTTAATGCTGGTAAATGATGTTTCTTTGTTTTTTCTCATAAACTGATCATGAATGTATGAAACTAAATATGCAGAGGACTGAAATGCAATTGAATATGAAGTGCAAGATATATTTTGATTTTCCAAAGATCATAAGATGACTGAAAATGAAATTACTTGACATATACAGCTCGAAGACATTATGTCAAACAGTTATTATGCAAACCCCAAACTCATGTATATTGCTGATTGTGACTAATTACATTCCTTGACATTGATTTGCAATAATATGGATGCATTCCCAACCCAAATCAATACAATGAAATGACAACTAAGTTTATCATATATTTTTCATTTACAATCTGCTGACAGTGACTTCATTCCCTAACAACTAGACTCAAATGCAATAAATAATAAAGAACTTGAGTAAAGAATTTCTCCAAAATGACTTCTCCAAGCAGCGCTGATGCTCCTTATTTGCTGTGAACAACCTCAACAATATTTGTTTCCAGCAAATGATGTCTTCAGCAAAATCAAGCATTGTCTTTATGTGTCAGTCTCTTTATCTTTTAAAAACTCGACAATCTCTAGATAAAGCGGCTCATTCTTGTCTTGGTGAAGGCCATGCATAAACTTGGCTCCCAACGACTGAGCCAACTCACCTCAATGACTCGATGATTGGCAATATATGAAATCGGCTATTCTAATGTATGCTTATTTTTGTCGGCTTCTTCAAAATATAGTGCCCAGCTTTTCCTCAAAAACCACGATGTTTGTCTTCTTTTCCAAATTGCAATGAAGGGGATGACTATATTCCAAAATCGAAATGATACATATATTAAAGGAAAATTGACTATGTTTGAGAAGCGGCGCCAATACATCTTCCCAGCAAGTGAAGTCATCCTCAAGATATTCTATATAATTTTCTCTCCATTTATTTTTGTCTTTGTCAAATGAGACAAGATCCAGCTGTGCGTCGCTCTTTCAATGATCGAATTTCCTTATGATAGAATCAGCTTCAAATAAGAGCGCCTCCTCAAGTAGGACCCGATAAAGAGAGTATGATTGTCTTTACCTCTTTCTTGTTGGTATTTGACTTGTCCTTTTGTGACTGCTAAGTGAGTTGTGTGCTTGCCAGGTGGTTTATTATCTTTATGTAATGTACCCTTCCAGCTTGACATCTCTCTCATGAGATTAGCCTATTATGTGACCCTCGTAGGCTGATAGGGTGGATAGAGGGTCTTGTTGAGGCTTGGCTTGGCTTCAGTTATAGAATCATTCAGTTTGGCTTTCGTTCGGACATCATTTGCTTGACTTACTATTTTTAGTAAGTGGAGACACTCAGCAGAGCACCCCTGCTATTTTTAGCAGTATGGTCTAGTCATATGCAGTTTCAGTCACTTATCATCCAGCTTCAGACGGTTTGTCGATTGGACTTATATTGAGAGAGATATTAATATTTATTTGCCAAAATAAATATTAATTAAATTGAAGCTTATGTTATAAAGTTATAATATAATTAAATATTATAACTTAAGTGACTTTATGGAAGGGGTCGACCATCATGAAGAAGGGGCCATTTTCAATTAATGATTATAATTAAAAAGGGCGTCCAAACTATTGAAAGATTTAAAGTGTAATTCAAGTTTTATTTTAAATGATGCTTTTTGAAGGAAATCGACCCAACTGAGAAGATATAAGTTTTCTTTGAGAAAACTTCATTCATTATGTTTTGGAAAATGATTTTAGCCTATTCCTTCTTCAGAGAACGAAGCCAAGGGTTTCAGTTGTCTTCTGCATTGGAGAACGAGCCATCTTCAGTGTTGCAGTTCAGAGGCTGTGAAATATCAGCTGATTTATTGCCTGTCAGTGAAATAGCTTCATCCAGAAGTTATTACAGAGCGTATTGAGAAGTTACCATTCAGAGTTTGATTCATATTTGTAGAAAAGGGAATAACTTTGAGCGGCTGGTTGGGATCTTCACCTAGCACGAATCCCAAGGTTATATGAATCGATTTGTCGCTGTTTGAGGGTCGCACTGTTGTGACCTTTTCACATCGCCCTATCGCCGATGGGGACCCCCCTGCTCGCTAGTTTTAGGGTTCTCTCCTTGCAATGGTTACGAGGGATCACTTTGTTAAGAGTTTCGTGTCAGTTTGCCGAAAGTGTCACCCGAGCCGAAGTGGTAATTCATGCTTGAATCGCAAGATCGTCATGGAAGCTCAGAAGGCCCAAGAGACTAAGATCGACTGAATTCGGCCAATTCTCGAGACTTCCTATTTTTTAGGAAAAGTTGCTTTTTCGATTTTTCATTTTTGGCATTTTTGGACCAAACAAGGTTCCCTATTTTTTAGGGTTGCTTTTTCTATTTTTAGAAAGTTTCTATTTTTGGAAAGTTTCTATTTTTAGAAGGGTCCCGAGTTCTGAAAACGCACTCAGAAGTTCGAAAAACTCAATAGAACTCTCAGAAAATCAAAATGAAAAAATTGAAAATTTTTGAAAAATTTGCAAAAAAAGTTCAAAAAGCATGAAAATCAGGCCAAAAACGTTCAAAAATCTGGAAAAACCAGTCAAAACCAGTTCAAGATCAATCAGATCTGAAGATGAAATCATGAAAATCAGTTCTAAAATGGTGAAGTTTGTGAGAAATCTGTGCAAGTCTGGAAAATTCGCCATGAAGGAAGATGTATGAAGGTCTGGAAGGTCATGGAACTCGCCCAGCAGCTTAGAAGGATGTCCAAAGAAGTCTTGAAGTTCGCCCAGCTTTCTTGAAGGCACATCCTAGGACTCTTCAAAGTCCGCCATGCATATGCCCATCAGCTTCAAAGTCCGCCATGCACCTTGGGACAATATCCTTGCATCTCATGAAGTCCGCCATGCATATTGGAGGCATATCCTTGGACCTTCTAAAGTCCGCCCAAGGCCATCCTTGATTCCTTTGAAGTCCGCCATCTCATGAAGGATATCCTAAGACTGCCCAAAGTCCGCCATCCTTGTCCATGCAAGCTTTGAAGTCCGCCATGTGCTTGAGGGAAGTGCCAAAGGGTCTTAAAGTCCGCCTTTGATGTCCTTGCATGCTCTAAAGTCCGCCATCTGCCAAGGGGGATATCCTATAAGCCTTCAAAGTCCGCCCTTGCATCATGTAGCACGTCCTAAAGACCTTCAAAGTCCGCCCTTGCATCTTGAAGACATCCTTATCCCTTCCAAAGTCCGCCCAGCACATAAAATGCACATCCAAAAAGGTCTTAAAGTCCGCCATTTCACTTTAAAGGACGTCCAAAATACTAATGAAGTCCGCCCTTGAAAGGTGGGACTTGGCTAAAGGCTATTGAAAGTCCGCCTAGGCATGAAAGTAAGGAAAAATCAACATATTTGCTAAGTGTTGGCGCCCAGCTAGGGAGAATTTTGAAATCTGGTTAAGTATGAGGGCCTAAAAGGGTAGAAAATCCTTTCCAAAGGGATAAAATGATGAGAATAAGTGCTAAGAAGTTGAGGAAATCCACCCTAGAAAAGAGGGACATCCATGGTGTCCGTCCAAAAGATCTACAAAGTCCGCCATATGTTTGGAGGAGCTAGCAAAGTATCAAGGACATCCATAATCTTCGTCCAAGATGTCAAGGAAATCCGCCCAAGATGGTAAGATGGTAAGATAATAAGAATTTTGGCTAAGTGTTAATGCCAAGTCTAAGAAGAGGTTCGAATATTTGCCTAAGTACAGAGGCTAAAAGGATGAAAAATGAAGACGTTGGCCAAGTATTGTGACACTTTCGAGAGGACAAATGCCAAGATTGAAAGGACATGTGCTAAAGATTATCAGGATATGGCAAAGAATAAAACGGAATGTGCCTAGCACGACGAGGAAAAGAGATAAAATTTGCCTAAGTATGGAGAAAATGTCGAGAAATTGTCAACTTTTGTTACATCCCAAATTGAGACGTTACAATTTACCATTACTAGATAGAGTAAATGTGAATTCTGAAGGTAAATTAATGATGCTTGTACCTCGTTTTCAATATGAATGTTGTTTCATTTGATGTTATTTTTGGTGAAATACTGCATAAAGGAGAATGGAGGTTATTGATTTATGAATAATCTAACTTTTGAAATGTTTCATGTATTTTGCTTTGTTTTGAGCAAATAACTTCCGTTGTCGTGACATGGCATGCAGGAAGCAGGTTCGTACCTCCAGGCAGAGGAGAGATATCACTCGGGGAGGAACTTGGTCGGGTAAACAGTAATGGATACCAACTGGACATACACACACACAAACCTTAGAACTGTGTAAGCTAAGTCATTGTTCTGGTTAAAGGTAAGTCATCTGTAGGCTTGTCTAGTATCATTAGGAGTCGTGTCTTCTTCTGAATGTGTAAACAAGTGATGCTTGCCAGTATAACCTTATAAATGATAAGTTCTGGTTAGAGGTGGATATGTGTATTTGTATATACGAATACGATATGTACAAGTACCCATAAGTACATTCATGTCGATACAAACGTATTAAGCAGATGGATATGCCATACGTATGTGTCAATATAAATGTATTTATGGATACTTATACATGTAGTATATATATATACTGATATATATATATACAAATATACATACCCACGGCTAACGAGATAAATGAATTGTAATGATATCTTGCCTCTGAAATTATACGAATACATATATATTAATTTACATGTTTAACGTATAATGTAAATGAATATATGTGTATTAGTATAATGTTAAGTATTTCAATATATTTAATATTATATATAATATAGTTTAAAATGTATATAATATTATTTAAATTGATAATTTAAATAATTATGCATAAACTATATTATATAAGTATTTTAATAGAATAAACAAATATATCTAAATAAAAGATTTGTCAAAATCAAATGAAATAAAAATTAAAACATTTCAAAGCACTTTTATTAAATGCGAATGCAAATCTGGGAAGAAATTAAAAATCGCGGATTTCATAAAAATCGCGAATTGAGTAAGAAAACGCGGATTTTTCTAATGTATACGTTGAAGTGTTAATCTTCAAATATGAGCCTGCATATATGCGCCATTTTTACTTTGAAAACTCTATTAAAATATTAAAGATTAACCAAAGCGAAATAAAGAAGAAAAAAACGCGAAAATGCAGAAGGGAAAATGAAAACCGCGCAGGAAGAAATCGCGCGACTAGGGCAAAAGCAACCAAAAACAACAGAGATAAATTCGCTAAAATGGTGTTGTGGACGCCATTCGGCCTGGGAATTAGTCTCTCATTAAACTAAACTGATTTCTACCTGTTGAAATACGCATTAACCTGTAGGTGGCGTTTTTCAGTTTCGAGTTGAAATTTTCATGATCTGCTGGCTTAAAGAAAGTCGAATCACCTTCATTTTTTGGTGACTTAGGGTTTAAAGATCCGCCAGGTATCATTTTTACTATATCTGGGCTCTTTGTTGTCATTTGGCATGCCTCAAAAAGAGGAAATCCGTTGCACTTCGGGCCTATAAATGGACGCCCAGCCATTCAAGGTTGGGGGGGGACTTGAAGAATCCGAGTTTGTCATTCTATTAAGCTTCCATAATCTATCTCTGTTTGAGCTGTGAGTAAACTTTATTAATGCTGAGAGAAACCTTACACATTTTCTGAGAACAGTATGTTACCAATTGCTGAGAGACATCCCCTGTTATTTTCTTCATCACTTGTAAGTTCACAGTAAGAAGTTGAGATTACTTTCAGCTATTGAAAGTGATTAATTTCTGAGGAAGAATTTGAGAATGGTCTGAGAGTGCTGAAAGTCTTTTGTTCAAGATTTTAGGAGCTGTAAACCCATTCAAGGTCATCCCTTAAAGGAAAAGGCGAATACCAGGCATGTTTCATTCTTCATGTTGTTAAGCATACTTCTTGTTAAATAACTAAAAGAATAAAATGCTGAATGTACACATTAGGGAATTGCATTGAGTTCAATACTTCAGTTAAGATAAACAAAGAAATGATTCTATGTTGTATCATGTAAGTAAATTACTTAAAAGAAAGGCTAATGCATGTTCTAATCTATTGAAGAGTAAATTATATAAATTGGTAGACGGATTTACTAATCTATTGAAGAGTAAATTATATTAATTGGTAGACGGATGTACTGATCTATTGAAGAGTAAATTATATTAATTGGTAGACGGATTTACTGATCTGTTGAAGAGTAATTTGCATTATTGACTCCATATAAGGAGTGTATGTTTGAATATAGCTCTTTAAATACTAAGGAATGAAATGAGGGTATTTAATAAGTTACCGATCACAACTAGTTGAAGATTAACTTAGTCAAGTTATTAAAAGCTCCTAGGATGAGAAAGTCCCGTATAACGGAGTTAGTTGTGAGTACTTGTTAAATTGTTCTCCATTCTAGTAGTTAGATTGTTGTAGGAAGTCTAGGGTACGGACTACCCGATAGACCAACCTACGCGTAGGGTAAGATAGCCTCAAGTCAAGTTGAACCTGGCTAGTGTATGTGACAAATGACCTATGTTCTTTATTGAACGTAACACTTTGGCCAAAGTAGTGTAAGGAACCATTTAGTTGTTGTACTACACTGTCAGTTCACCGTGATCCCGAATTACATCCTAGTTTGAGTATTGCCGATTGCACGAAAGCTAGTTTTGTAGGATCACAGCACTATGTCCAGTTGGTAGTCGTTAAAGGTTACCAAACCAATCTCTTCTTCGAAGGGAGGGCCGTTCATTGCAAATTGATCGTGCGGGGGACCGCATTATAAGTCCGTGGTTGGCGGAAAAACGCCCGAGTGATGTTTCTCCTCCTCAGCAAGCGGCCGATGTACCAAGATTTGAAAGGACGGATTCCTGGACTTTCTTACTTCTATTTGTTCTAAAGCTCATTGGAGCTATGTTAGTTAAGGTACGTATTCTTGTTTCATGTACTTGTGAAGTTATTATATTGAAATGGAATCTTAGTAGTATATTAATATGGCAATTTGTTCATGTTTTGTCAATAAAGAAAAAGAAAAATTCTATTGCAATGACATGATTAACACGTTTACATACTTGAAGGATGTAGATTATTAAAATTTAATTTAGAAGGTCCATTTATTACAACTTTGACCCAAGAAAAATGCCCAAGGCAGGGAGAAAGGAAGGGTCGTCCTTGGCCAAAGGGAGGAAGAATATGTCAGACATCAAGGAAATTCGCCTAACGAAGACATTCGGACAAGGATTTTTCCTAGAAAAATTCGACTGAGCAAGGAAGTATTTGACTTTGGCAGAGCAAAATAAGCTTAAAATCTCGCCTCGGCAAAGAAAAATAGGGATCTGGCAATGAAATTCTCGACGGAATGGCTTAAGATTTGGTTTGGCTAGACAAAATTAAGGACGAGATCGGAAAATAAACTCTCAGCCAAGAAAGATGGAAGGAAGATCGAGATAGCCATGGGTCCAAGACGAACGGGTTGGAATTAATTGAAATATTTTAATATTTTAATATTAATTTTCAACTATTTGGAAACTTAAAATACCTTGGACAAAATCAAAATTGCCAGACACGAATCGGACGAAAATAAAGCACGCCAGGCGGAGATGAAATCCGACAAAAAAAAAGAAAATTAAATTCACCATGAATTTAATTAAATTATTTAATGTTTTATTTAAAAGTTGAAAAAATCAAAAAAAATAAACATTAAAAAATCGAATTTTTGAAGATCAGTAAGATTTGTCCGGATAAGTTCGAGACTGATCCTTGTCGGAAGATAAAAGGAAAGTTGCCTGTTTGGAAAATAAAAACAAATCGAGATCGAGAAAGATTACGGCAGTTGCTAAATCGAATTCAATCTCTCAGCATTATAATGAGTTTCAGCAACTCATTTTTTCACACACAGCTGAAGAGAAATTTATTCTTTCTCGAAATTGTCAGGCAATTAATTCGTCCATAAGCAAAGTCGAATTTTCCCAGAGGGAGAAGCAGTGTTATGTTGAGGAATTTTTCGCGGGAAAAGAAAAAGAGATTTATTCAAAGCTGAATTCTTCTTGAAGAGGGGCGCACTTTTCAAAAAAATCAGATTTTTAAATCTGATTTGCATTTAACGTTCCTTCGCTGAGGTTTGGTGATTGGTCAATTAAATTTGCTATCTTTTCATATACTGTCATCTTGACGAAGCTCTGGCAAAATTTTCAATTCTATTCAAGTCACTTTCAGCTTGCTTTTTCGCAGCAAATTAATTATCTAAACAGCTGAAAGTCAAATTCTCAAATCCAAGGCACGAGGTTTTAATAATTTTAAAAGTCTTTTTATTAATGTTAATATTATGACTGCAGGTTGACGGACACGGCAGGAGTATTATCCAGGAAGCTGAAAATGAAGTTCGCCAACAAGGGTGCTCAGAAGGAGACCAAGGTCATCTCAAAGTGGAAGAATGTCATGGACACTGACCTCGGACATGTGGATTTTGACGAATTCAAGCAAAGAGTATACGGTCAGAAGGGACTTCCCACAGCAATAGCCAGACGAATGGTCAGAAACGGGATATTCCAAGCAGCTGGATTCCCTCCGGCAATGGATTGTGCAGAGTTAATGGTGGAGTGTGCTCGTCATTATGATGCTCAGAAAAGACAGATTATCGCCCCTGACGGAAGGATCTTGGCACACCTGAACGAAGTTGCAATTCAGGAGACCTTTGGCATCCCTGAACATTCAAGAACGGTCTATAAGACCAAAGAAGAAGCCAAAATGCTATATGACAGCAAGTCAGATTTGTGCGCCACAACAGTCAACAAGGTTTGGATGGACAAGCCAAAGCCGTCAATCAAGAAGTTGCCTAAGAGACCTCGCCGCACGGATTTCAAGGAGGATTTCGGAGATATTGTGCTGATGCTTAACAGAATAGCTGGCAATCCGCAAGGCGCCTTCTTTGAGAGCTAGATGTACTATTTCATCGACGAGATCACCTCCGGAGTCAAAATGTTCAACTGGTCACGGATGATAAGTGACAACCTCCATGAGCAACTGATCAACCTTGAAGAGACCAAGTCTTTTCACATGAGTTCATATGTGATATACCTGTTGGCCAGATCATACAAGTATCCAGGATTGATCTGCAAAGGCAAAATTGGCAACGGGGAGAACGAGCTCAAGCCTTACGACTGCTATCCTCAACTCCAGTTGAAGGAGAAGACTCACTTCAGGAGGGTGCATGATGCATTCCTAATGCATATCACCAGAAAGCTTCAAGGAGGAGTGCACCAAAGGCTGAGCCATGAAGCAAAAAGTCTTATCAGCAAATATGGGTCTTGGTTCATCTAGTTCCCTAAATTCACATATATCAGGATCCAGGGATTTACTGGAAATCCCTATAAATTGCCTATCTATCCGACTAATCGGATGATATTGCTCGAGGTTTTAAGACAATTAGAAGAGTACCAGAATATTCAGAGGCCGACCAAGAAGGCGTCCGTCACATTCCCATTCTTCATCGGGAACATGCTAGAGTACTGTCCATCCGCACAGGCAGCTGAAAGTGCAAGACTAGAGATCCAATGGTATCCTTTCACGGCATACAAGTCCAGGGTCAATTATGACCCACATCATAATATCCGGACAGTGGAAGGGAGAAAATATAAGCACAGGATGGAATTGGAGGATTTCTGGGCAAATGCTGCGGATGAATATGAGGTCAGACGGAAGATGTGGTCCAGGATGTCCTTGGATTTCATGAGAACAATTGAGTTCTGTCGAGTGCCTGATCAGCTTCAGGATGATGGAAACCACGTCCAGCCTCGCTTTGAGGAAAGCCGACCTCTCCCTCCAGTAAAATGGTCAGAGCCAGAGCACGCAGACTTAGCCACCCTGATGAGGCCAGTGACGAAATATTCTCAGTGGTGGGTCGATTATCATGTTCAGGAATTAAGACAGAAAGGAGTCACGCTCACATATGATCTGTTGAGCGAATCAGAGTCATATTCCTCTAATGCTGGTGCATCCCATCAGGACTTGGTCAGGATTGGAGAGAAAAGAAAAGAAATAATGCCAAGTGCAGAGCCTGTTTCCAAGAGGCATAAAGGAGAACCTTCTCGGTCAGCAGCATCCAGGAACATTGACCAGTTTGTGGCCAATATAGACGACTCCTTGGTCGAGATGCTCGAACCTCTTGCAGCTCAGGAAGTAAATGATGAGCCTATTCAACTAGATGATGAAGAGCCTGCGTCACCAACAGGCACAGAGATTTTAGGTTCAGACAATGACATAGAAGCCCGGGACAATGACTTAGAGGAAGGAATGATTTCCGCCCTCAGAGGGATAGTGGATGCTCCGAATGAGGACGAGGTTCAAGTAGAGGATGGCATCGAACAGTCGACCATTCCAGACTGGCTGTTGGAAAGGATGAAGATCCAGGTGCCTGCTGAGGCTCAACAAGAAGAAGAAGACGATACTGCCGATTTCTTGGCAAGATTAGAGCAGGTTGTAGTCAAGAAGCCCGCCAAGAAGTTCTCCACCATTCAAAGGAACGAGACAGGCAACCGTTCCGTGCACATTGCAGTGCCTACAGTGGACAAGCCACAGGACGAAATCACTCCACAAGAGTATGCAATAACCACTGTTGACCTTGGTCCGACCTCGAAAGGTCAGGAAGTAGAAGAGTTAGATAATTCCGTCTCGACCATTAAAGCGAGACTGGAAAAGGAAGTGACCAAGAAGAAAGAATATAAAAAGGAGGTCAAACGTCTCAAAGAATATATACAACATTTGACCCAGCCGCTTGATCAGGGCAATGCGACCGTTCCTCCTCTCCTCAATTCATCACAGGAGGTGACTAGGGAAGTCGAGCACGGAATGGTGACGGCCAGGGAAGCACAAGACTGGATGGCAAGTGAAGGCACGGAAGCGGCCTTGTTCATGGAAAAGTTGGCACTGGCCTATGGACAAACCTCTTCATTTCTTTCCAGATTGATGGATATGGCAGAAACATGGGAAGGTGTCCCGGATATGCAAGAAAGGCTTATTCCAAGCCTTAGAGTTTTGAAGAGCACTCCGAGAGAGGAGTTGGTTGATAAAAAGGTGATTGCTGCAAGGGCAGCATATGATTTTCATCATTGGTTCTGGGCAGTGACAATACGAGAAGAAGTCTTGGAGAAGGCAAGAGTCGATGGACTTGGAATTGAAGAACAGGTCAGGAAAATCTAGGAGAAGATTTGCATGATAACTACTGATGTGTTCGACCGTGAAGTCATCCGGGAGAATGACATGCAGTTGGAGAGATTGAAGCATAAGGTTCAAGAAACTTTCTTCTCGACCGCTGGACCTTTCTTGAAACAAGACTTTGCGAGAGTGGCAAGACTCTCGTCCATTCGAAAGGATTTTGAGAAACAGGAGGCAGATTGGGAAGGTACTTTTGCTAGATGTGCCGAGAAGTTGGACGGACTTGAATTCCGGATCAGCATGCTGCCGCCTGTCACGATGGACGAGGTCATTGCAGTAGTGTCCAGATTCGCCAAGCATAATGCCACTCAAATGGATAAGGACGCCTCTCCTTGATTATAGCTGGAACTGCCACTTTTCTGATAGTTTTCTGATGGTTAACTCTTGTTATTTTGGGAAACCCTAATTAGGGTTTGGTTGTAATAATCTCGGCCATTGATCTTGTTTCAATCTCGGCCCTTCATTTCATTTTTGGAGCTCTATATAAACTAGTGCTCTCTCATTTTTATTTTGTGTGGAGACAGATTATGTATATTGTCGCATTGAGACTATTTTGAATGATAAAAGCTCTTGAGCATGATTTGCCTTGAATCACTTCTTATTGTTGAATAGTAAGCGAGGTTACATATTGCCTTCCGCCATAGATTAGAGTTAAAGTTAGATTAAATAGAATTTGCTTTGAAAAGTTGTTAAATTGAATGAGAGATTGATCGTATTGATTCGATGGTGAAGTGTAGCTCATACTTTTTTCGAATGGATGATTTGCATTCGATTTGTAAAGTTAGCCTGAGCTCTTAAACGTGGAAGCTTAACTTCAACCTCATTCGAGGTGTGAAAATTATTCTCACAAACCCCTTGAAGATTGCACCCACTTTGCGTATGTTGTCCTGCAGGAGGCGAAACAAAGTGTGGTTTATTTCTCTTCACCGAGTCCTTACTGTCTCTTGAGTTCTTAGGCTTAGACTAGATTCTCTGAACCCTATTCTTTTTTGCCATTTTTTTTGAGATCCACAATTGAAAGTCCTAATTGAGAACCTACAAAGATAAATTTCCTAAGTCCCTAGCTTGTGCAGACTTTCTACGTAAGTCCCCTTGTTTATTACCAGCATTATCACAACGACCATTGAGCTTATCCACACGTCGAGACCCGACTAAAGAAACCTTGGAATCGCCTATGCGGTGGTTTTTCAAGAGAGGATAGAGTGTCTTTGGACATTTTTATTCTGATGTTTGGTGAATGATAAAACACTCATCAACAGTCCACTCAACTAGAAGGCAAGTACTTCTTACACCTAGCACAGGCATACTTGCTTTTGACCTTTTGTACTTCACAAGATGGGACGCGACTGATCTTTAGTTGGTCTACATCAATCACGGTACGGAGAAATGTTGTGTCTTTGGCAATATCAATTCTTCCATCATTGTTAGAGGCGGCTGAAATCAAGCAAATCAGGACGAATAATGCAATCAGCTTGCCTAGCATTGACCAAGAGGAATCTTTCGGACTAAAGTGGAGTTTTGGTGGTCAAAGGTTATCACACTTTTAGACACGGTGCATACATAATTTAGAGATGCCAGATTTATTTGAAAACTGGGAGCTCATAACCGAGGAGTTTGAGGGCATTCGGGTTAAGGTGGCTGATGGTTACACTCTCAGATGTGACCATATGATTAAGGATCTCCCTTTGCGCTTGAATAACTATGAATTCAAGGTTGATTATTACATAGTTAACATGGGAGATATTGATTTAGTCTTGGGCATGAAGTGGCTTCATTCCCTTGAGGAAGTCACACTTCGTCTCAAAGACATGGAGATTCGGTTTGATGTGGATGGAAAGACTCATATTCTGAAGGCAATCCGAGACAGTAATGTCAGGACCATTTCTTTCCGACAGATGGAGAGACTTATGCGTCATGACATGGTTGAGTGGGCTGCTGAGTGCACTTTGACACCTATACAGGAGGGACAGCATAAGACCAAATATCATCCTGACATTCAGCAGTTGAGAGTTAAGCATGGGAAGGTTTTCAGTGACATTCCACCAGGGAGACCTCCAGACAGGGGTATTGAGCACATCATAGAGCTTGAGGAGGGCGCTAAGCCCGTCATGATTACTCCTTACAGGCATCCAAAGCGGCTTAAGGATGAGATAGAGAAGACTATCAAGGAGCTGCTTGCTATGGGTCACATTCGACCAAGTAAATCACAATTTGCTTCTTTAGTGGTTCTAGTGAAGAAGAAAGATGGTACACTTCGTATGTGCATAGATTACAGAGTCCTGAATAAGAGGACTATTAAGAACAGGTATCCCATACCCCGTATAGATGAGCTTATTGACGAGCTCCATGGTGCCTGTTACTTCACGAAGATAGACTTGAGATCGGGATATCATCAGATTAGAGTTCGTGAGCAGGATGTTGAGAAGACCGCTTTTTGCTGTCATTGTGGACACTTTGAGTTGTGGTTATGCCATTTGGGCTAACCAACGCTCCAGCGACATTCCAGTCCACCATGAACAGGGTCTTCCACTCACATTTGAGGAGATATGTACTTGTCTTTTTCGATGATATTTTGGTCTACAGCAGGACATGGCAGGAGCACTTGGCTCATTTGGATATAGTACTCATCATTTTGGAGAGGGATTCCTTGTATGCCAAGGAATCCAAATGTGATTTAGGGATAGGCGAGTTGTTATGTAGGCCATATTATTAGTGCGAGGGGGAGTGCGGATGGATCTGAGGAAGATTGGTGCTATAAGTAGATTGGCCACCTCTGGCCAGACCTTACCACCAGTGCGAGGATTCCTTTGGTTATGTGAGACTATAGCAGGAACATCGGTGGATATTGGCGCCATCGGCACCTATGTGGTTGTTGAAAAAAGGTGGACTTTCTTTTTGGACTCCACGAGCACGGGAGTGTTTTGTGAGATTCGAGGCCAATGACTACATGTGCGGTGTGGCCTTTGCCAGTTTCACAGAAGCCTTTGGGCTTGATTGTGATGCTTGGTGAGGGCATTGGAGGCGGTGCTTATGCAGGGACAAGCACCGATTGTTTATGAGGCCGAGGCTTCAGGAGACGGAGGGGCTTTACAATATATGATTAGAAATGTTATTATAATGCATGCCTTGGCAAATTGACAATATTTAGTAGTGATGCAGTTTGTATTAAAACTGATCACAATAGCTTGAGGCATTTCCTAAGACAGCGGGATTTGAATGATCGTCAGCAAAAGTGGGTGAGTAAGATACAGGCATATGACTTTGACATCACCTATATCAAAGGTACACAAAATGTTGTTGCTGACGCTCTTTCATGCCGACCTCATCTGAGTTCTATGGTATAGATTACAGAGGATTGGAGACACTTGATTGTGGCAAAGTATGCCAAGGATACATGGGCATCTGGTATTGTTGAGGGATCTATTGTGGACACCAGGTACACACTTGTAAATGACTTGATCATTTACAAGAACAAGATTTTCTTGATCCCAGGGTCAGAGATGAAGAACACCATTCTGCGAGCTTTCCATGATGTACCTACAACAGGACATCTCGGGTACTTTAAGACATACAGACAGGTTCGGGAAAGATTTACATGGAAGGGTCTTAAGGCAAATGTTCTTCAGTATGTGCATGAGTGCCCTGTTTGTCAGCAGAACAAGCAGGAGAACACGTGTCGGCAAGATTGTTGCAGCAGCCACTTCCAATTCGGCGAGTGGAATACTGTCGATGGACTTTATTCGAACGCACAAAGCCTAGGAATGATGATGCATATGTAGTTGTGGTTGTTTGGCAGTATGCCCACTTCTTTCGATCACCACCACTTACGGCTACGAGTATGAGGTTTTCTTCAAGTTTTGAGGATTACATGAGTTTGCCTCAGGCATAGTTAGCGTACGAGGGGATAGTCGGTTCCAGATCACTTGGCGGAGGTGTTAGGACTTTATGAGACCGACTTGGGCACAGGGTTACCACCCGTGACCCAGGTGGTCCGAGGGCCGAGATAAACGAACAAATGGTGGGAAGGCCAGAATTACATTAGGGGCAGCAAAGAGGCGTGGGTCCAAATGGATATATTTATGCGGTATTGTTGCAATACCACCTACCACGACCATTAGGATGTCCAAAATTCATGGCCTTTGTATGGGTGTAAGTCTAACAGTTTTCTTGATTTGCTACTGAGTGATAGTAGAGTGCCTAGTGCGGGAGACTTATTGCAGGAGAGCCAGGACATTATGAGGGCTCTTAAGGAGAATATTGCTAAGGCACAAAATCAACAGAAGCAATATGCAGATCAGAGGAGGACCGAGAGATCTTTTGAGGTGGGAGACATGGTATATCTCATGTTGCAGCCCTACCGACAGTCTACTCTCAGGAAGAGTGGATTCGAGAAGCTCAAGCCATGGTATTATGGTCCTTTCAGGATTGTCAAGTGTGTTGGAGAGGTGGCTTATGAGCTAGAGCTTCCAGCAGATAGTAAGGTCCACAATGTTTTTCATGTGTCACGCCTCAAGAAGGCGTTAGGACATCATGTGGTACCTTCAGCAGTATTGCCTCCCTTAGATGATGAGAGAAAGTTGATTTTAGTACCTGAGTCGATCCTAGAATACAGGGAAATACAGCTACGCAGGAGGACTATCAGGGAATATTTAGTGAAATGGAGAGATTTACTAGTGGAAGATGCTACGTGGGAGAGTGAGGAGATTTTGTAGCATCCGGAGTTGAGATTGCTTGAGGACAAGCAATTTCAGGAGGGGCGGACTGTAATGTCCCCTTCCAGTTGACATCTCTCAGTTCATGAGATTAGCCTATTATGTGACCCTCGTAGGGTGATAGGGTGGATAGAGGGTCTTGTTGAGGCTTGGCTTGGCTTCAGTCGTCAGAATCATTCAATTTGGCTTTTGTTCGGGGTCGTTCGGACATCATTTGCTTGACTTACTATTTTTAGTAAGTGGAGACACTCAGCAGAGCACCCCTGCTATTTTTAGCAGTATGGTCTAGTCATATGCAGTTTTAGTCACTTATCATCCAGCTTCAGACGGTTTGTCGATTGGACTTATATTGAGAGAGATATTAATATTTATTTGCCAAAATAAATATTAATTAAATTGAAGCTTATGTTATAAAGTTATAATATAATTAAATATTATAACTTAAGTGACTTTATGGAAGGGGTCGACCAACATGAAGAAGGGGCCATTTTCAATTAATGATTATAATTAAAAAAGGGCATCCAAACTATTGAAAGATTTAAAGTGTAATTCAAGTTTTATTTTAAATGATGCTTTTTGAAGGAAATCGACCCAACTGAGAAGATATAAGTTTTCTTTGAGAAAACTTCATTCATTATGTTTTGGAAAATCAATTTTAGCCTATTCCTTCTTTAGAGAACAAAGCCAAGGGTTTCAGTTGTCTTCTGCATTGGAGAATGAGCCATCTTCAGTGTTGCAGTTTAGAGGCTGTGAAATATCAGCTGATTTATTGCCTGTCAGTGAAATAGCTTCATCCAAAAGTTAATACAGAGCCTATTGAGAAGTTACCTTTAAGAGTTTGATTCATTTTTGTAAGAAAAAGGGAATAACTTTGAGCGGCTGGTTGGGATCTTCACCTGGCACGAATCCCAAGGTTGTACGAATTGATTTTGCTGCTGTTTTGAGGGCCGTACTTCTTACCCTAGCCTGGGCACCTTGCTTTTTGACCTTCTGTCTTCACAAGATGGGACACAATGATCTTTGGATTGGTCTGCATCAATCACGCGGCTGGAGAAATGTTATCTGATGCTGGCAGTATCAATTCTTCATCATTCTGGGGCGGCTGCAATCAGCAAATCAGGTTTTTGAATAATGCAATCAGCTTTGCCTTTTTGTCTGCATGTTAGGGTTTCAGTATTGTAATCACTGAGAAAGAGTAATAAATCTATTTGCAATCAATTCAGGGGTCTTTATGCTTCAGTTTTACCTTATTGTATTTATTAAAGATTTTTAGAAGTATTTCTTTCAAAAATCGCATTATGTTCTTTATATGCAAAAATATCAAAAAAATCAAAAACCTTTAAAACACAAAAAAACAAGTAGTTTAAGCATCGGGGTTGAAGTTGAGCTAGAAGGGTTCTTCCACACTTTATACTTTTGCAAAGATCTTTTCCTAAAATTTGTCTTACATAAAATCGAATTTCCTTCAAAATTTTGCAAATATCTCCACCAAAATCAGATTCCTTAATTCACCGAAATTCTATAAATGACTTCTTCAAAATCAAATTTCTGATTTGACTGAAAATATTCAATAAGAGTCTGCAAATAATGAAATTCTCAGCTCTACCAAAACTTGGTCTTATGACCATTAAATTTTGCTAATATCGATTCAGCATGAACAACTCCTTCCAATGATGATTGCAGCAATACAACAACTACTGCGAATCTCCAACCTTTCAAGACTAATTGCAACAATACCTCAGCTGCTGCAATGATGAAGATGTGATAATAAACTGGCTATCACACCGATTCGGCTAGGGCAATAATACATCAGCTATTGCACCTGTCAAAGTCTCCAATGAAGCACCTGTAGAAACCCTGGATGGATTCATCCACAACTTCAGCTAGGGTTGATCTTTAACAACCGAACCTGGTACTCTAGAGTCTTCAAACCCTCGAGCAAGCAAAGCATTCAAGCTTCTTTACCAAATTGGTAATGAGAAATGAATTCCAAAATCAAGCATGCCCAAATGCTAAGCCGACAACTCCTTATAAAGTTTTCTCAATCACTTTTCAAGAAGCTTCTAGAAATAATATTATTTTATTACTTAAGTGACTTTATGATATAATATTTATTTTAAGTCACTTTATTAAATTAATTAAATATAAAGTCATCTTTTAATTTCACTTTATTGAAAAAAAGTTATAAACAATTAATTTAATACTTACTCCCTTATTTCTCCTGTTTAGCTTTCGGGAATAAATAAAGCTAAACACTCCTCAAGGTGTCTATCAAAAAGGGGACATGACACCTCCTCCAGAGAATGTGTCACATTTGAAGGGGTTCTTGGGTTTATGTGGCTTCTACAAAAGATATGTGAAGGGCTATTCACAGATGGCTGCCCCTCTTACTAATCTCACTAAGAAGGGGGCATTTGTATGGACAAACAAAGCACAAGTTGTGTTTGACAAGTTCAAGCAGCTCATGAGTTCTTGTCCAGTGCTAGCTATACCCGACTTCTCTAAGCCATTTGAATTGCAGTGACACTTCAGGAGAAGGAGTTGGAGCAGTTCTAATGCAAGACAAGCATCCCACTGTTTTTGAAAGCAAAAAATTAAGGGGTATTGAAAGAACATATTCAATCTATGATAAGGAGATGCTTGCAATCATGCTCGCATTGGCCAAGTTCAAACAATACTTCGTTGGGAGCAAGTTTGTGGTGAAGACTGATCATAACAGTCTTAAGCACTTCATGCATCAAAAGGATTTGAATAAGAGGCAGCAGAAGTGGGTGAGTAAGCTACAAGCTTACGACTTTGACATCGAGTATGTCAAAGGGAAGAATAACATTGTGGTTGATGCTCTATCTAGGAGACCCCATTTGAGCTCTCTAATCGAGATAACTATTGATTTGAAAGAGCAAATCATTGCTAATTATGCTAAAAATCAGTTTGCAACCAGCATTGTTGAGGGCACTTTGCACGATGAGAGGTATCAGTTGGTTGATGGGTTGATATGGTATAAGGGAAGAATCTTCTTGGTGCCCGAATCAAAGCTTAAAAAGAAGATTTTGCAATCATTCCATGACATTCCCTTGGCTGGTCATCAAGGGTATTTCAAGACATATAGGTAGATCCATGAAAAAATTTCATGGAAAGGGCTGAAAGTTGAGGTCTCACGCTACATCAAAGAGTGTCAAATCTGCCAAATGAATGAAAATGAGCACACTTTTCTAGCTGGTTTGTTGCAGCCTCTACCAATTCCTAATTAGAAATGGGAAACTATCTCGATGGATTTCATCACAAGGTTGCCAAAGGTGCAAGGGAGAGATTGCATCTATGTTACTGTGGATAGATTGACGAAGTTTGCTCATTTCTTCGCCATTACCAACTCATTCACAGCAACTCAACTCGCTGAATTGTTCTTCCAAGAGGTGTTTCGACTGCATGGGTTGCCGAAAAACATTGCGAGTGATATGGACAGCAAGTTCCTAAGTGCTTTTTGGCAAGAGATTTTCAGATTAAGTGGTACAATGCTCACTCCAAGCACTAGTTATCATCCACAGACTAATCGCCATATGAAGATTGTGAATAAATGGTTGGAAGGCTACCTCAGAAATTATGTGTCGGGTCAACAAAAAGCATGGGTGAAATGGCTTCATTTGGGACAGTATTGCTACAACTCTTCCTACCACATGTTGATCAAAATGTCTCCATTCTTGGCTCTGTATGGTTACGAGGCTCCTAGCTTCGTGGACTTGCTGTTTGGTGATAGTATAGCCCCTCAAGCGAGCGATATGTTGCAGCAGAGTTAGGACATTTTGAGAACATTGAACGATAATCTCCACCATACACAGAATCAGCAAAAGTTGTATGTTGATCAACAGCGTGTTGAGCGAACATTTTAGGTTGGTGACATGGTATATTTGAGACTCCCACCTTATAGACAATCTACTCTCAAGAAGAGTGGAATGGAGAAGCTTAAGCCACGTTTCTATGGACTTTTCAAAATCATTAGGCGGATCAAAGAAGTGACTTACAAGATAGAGTTACCAGCAAGTAGCAAGGTGCATAACGTCTTCCATCTATCATGCCTCAAGAAGGTGCTTGGGCACAATGTTGTTGCTACTTAAGAGTTACCTCCACTGGACGAAGGGCAGTTGGTTTTGATTCCGAAGGAGATCATTGATGTTCAAGAGAGCTCTTTGAGGAAAAGGTCAAACAGAGAGTACTTGGTGAAATGGAGGAAATTGTTGATTGAGGATGCTACTTGGGAACGTGAGCAAATTTTGCAGCATCCAAACTTGTGATTGCTTGAGGACAAGCAATCTCGGCCAAGGCAGACTATAATGTTCCCTTCCCGGCAATAGTCTCTTATGATGTCCGCTAGCCTATCCCGGAGACTCGTAGGCTAGTCGAAAGTGGAAATTAGTGTTTCCTATTTTGAGGGGGTTTCTTTTGTTCTTTCAGGTGTTTGCACACAGGGTTTTTGCAATTTGGTTTCTGGGTCTTTCTGGGTTTTTAGAGAGCTTCAAAATGGTGTAACATGCATCTACATCAAGTGACTTTTTCGGACTTACTATTTTTAGTAAGTTGCAATGGTTGCCCAGTTTGTGCTTAAAATGAGTTTGGAGTCACTTACTATTTTTAGCAATATGCTATTTTTAGTAAGTGTTATTTCTAGTAGTGCTATTCTTGGCAACAGTTCAGCAGTTCAGTGTAGTTCTATTTCTAGCAGAGCAAAATTGGCAGTTTGGTCTTCAACACTTTAGAACCCGTTTTGGCAACTTTGATGATTTAAGTCATAATATATTTTTAATGTTCTTTTTGGACCCCTTGCCTAGGAGAATGACTTAAGTTGTTTTTAAAAAGGGAACTCAAGTTGGACGCCCCATTTGCAGAATTAAACATTTTAAAAATTAAATATTGCTAAGGCCTTTTTGGGCGCCTAAGAAGATGG
>VDFB02135831.1:0-20142 GCA_007258455.2 Sequoia sempervirens | reverse complement strand
TTTGAAACAGCTAATAGCTTCTTGAGAAATCTCTTCTTCCTTGGAGAAGTGAGATCCATCAGCACCAAAAAATTTAGTTGTTTTCTTCCTTTTCCTATGCTTAATGGTAGAAAAATGAAAAAACTTAGAGTTCTTGTCACCTTCTTTTATCCATTGAATTTTGGATCTTTATTTCCAATAAACATCCTCTTTCTCAATAAAATTATGAAGATCGCTCAGAAGAAACTTCTCCTTATGTGAAAGAGCTTTCGAGCTCCAACTCTATCCATTTCCAATTGAATTTTCCTTATCTAGTCCTTTATAGCCAATTTTTGAGAGAAAATGTTACCAAAGGAGCTTTTACTCCAATCTTTCAAGTTTCTTTTGATACTTTTGATTTTGAAAGTGATTCCAAACATAGTTGTTCCATGAACATCAATATTCCACCATTGAAGCAAAAGCCTTTTGAGATAAGGGTGATGAGTTCACATTATTTTAAATTTGAAAGGATAAAAAACTATTAATGGTGGTTTTTGACTTGAGAAGTAAAGGGGTGTGATCAGAACCAACTCTTAGTTGGGAGGAGAGGGAATAGTAGTTAACCACATCTCAATTGGAAGAAACAAGGCACCTATCAAGTCTAACTTAAATAAGATTATCTCTCATTGTTTTATTGGACCATTTGAATTGTCTTCCTTCGATATCGAGATCTAAAAGACCTTCATTAATCAAAAGGTTGTTGAGATCCATCATGTTATCTGACAAATCCTGAGAACCCACATCTTCTTAGAGGGGTAGAGTGAAGTTGCAATATATTTGGTTGTGTTCCTCTACCTAGTTTCTCCTACTAATTTTTGCCTTAGCTTGGAGTTTATCCCCACATCAATAGTCTTTCTCATCCCTAGGCCTTTTTTGAAGAATACATTGAAGGAGAACAAAAGAGGCCTGCTCTAGAACCCCTGAAGACCTAGGGGAGGCAAGTAGGGGGAGACATCAAAGAAGACATTGAGAGCTTCATACTCTAAACCAAACCAAGAGGATGGGAAGGGACTACCATGACTTCTTTCTCAAAACCACCTTCCAAAGAAATGGCAGAGACCAAAGGGAGGTCAGTGTCCTTAGAAATCACAGGCCTAGGAGAGGAGGGAGGAACAAAAATATATTCTGCTATAGGGCCAAGAGAGAAACCAAAACTAACCAAAACTCCTCCAGAAGACCACCCAACAAACTAAGGCTTTGGAAATCCTTCCAAAGAGGGTCCTAGTAGGGGAGCCCCAAACATAGATTGGGGTCAACCAAATTTTTAGCTAGAGTAGACTTCATAACCATCTTTTTCATCAAGCTTGAAGGCTTAGAGGATGACAGGGGCCTAGCCACACCCGTTTTTTTGAAGGATTGGGAGAGGTCATGCTCTTTACCCTTTTATTTGGACAAAAATTACAGAGGTGACCCACCAAGGAGCATATTTGGTAGAAGAGAGTTGAATTCTCCTATTCAATATATTGAGCCCATTTCCAAGACTGGACTCTATAGTAACAGAATTTGGCATGACTTTATTCGTTCGATGCTGACACATAATTGATCAAACACCAACCTAGTTCTTGCCTTAGTGACATGGTCCAAAGAGAGAAAGTGACCAAAGGAGTTGGAAACCCCAACAATGATTTCTTCATCCAAGAACTCTAAGAGGAGACCTAGAAGCCTAACCTAGGTTGGGAGAGCACCAGCTAGATGCGTTAAGGGATCAAAACCCGGACACCATTTGCAAAGAGCTAGGCTTTGTTTCCCAAAGAACTAGGGTCCTAAGGTGAGTGTGTTAATACAATCCTCTTGCAGGGAGAAAGGGAAGCAAAAGAGGCCTTTCAAAAGCACTAAGATAGATAAAGAATCCTTAATCGACCAATGAGAAGAGGCCCGTTTTCTCATTGATTATATATTTGGGTGCCTACCAACAAACCTTCTGATCAGGGAGTTTCATTTTGGCCAAAGACCAATCCAAAGATGGGTCTTTGATCTTGATAGTGGTTCCTTCCTCAAAGAAACAATTTGGACTTCGTTCGAGAACCTTTTTTTGGCTTCTCGAAAAGATGTCCTTCCAAAGGGCCAGAGATTCTGAGTGATTCACATCTTTAACTGGAGAAGGCTTGAGGACAAGGGGTGTCCCACAAGTCCCATGAATCCGAACGGATGACACAACCTAACTAGCAACAATAGGACCACCACCAAGGAGCACCTACAACACAAAAGGATCTCGAGAACTAGGACAATGAGATTCTCATCCACTGCTCATTTCAAAATTTGATTCTTATGTTAACTCTTTATTTTATATTTAATTAAAATCGAACTTAATCATTGAATATAGAAAAAAAAATTATTTTGTATTTCCATTTATCTTAAATATTTATAATTTTGATATTTTAAGTTTTAACCTCATAACCAAATTTAAATGTAATATTTTAATTAAGAGTGGTTATTACAATTTAAGTAACACTCTAGTTACATTCAAAAAAATCATAATCAAAATATAATACTTTAAAAAATTAATATTCTCTAAAATAGTTTTATTTAAAAAAGTTTTAAAGTTTATTATTATTATAAAAATATAATATTGTGATTACTAAACATATTTAAAAAAATTATTGAAGTAAGCTTGATAATTATAATACAATACTTTTAAAAATTAAAAGTTTACAAGATAGTCATACTATAACCAAAAAAAAAACTCAATAATGAAACATAGAACCAACAAAATATGTTAAAATAGAATATAAATAGCAACATATAACCATCATGCATAGGGATTGTGGGAAGGCATGAAAAAATAATATTAGTCTTTGATTCAATAAAGAAAAGAGCCAGCATAACAATAATATAAAAAATGTGTAAGCAAGTTGTATTATCATATAATGTTGGTATGAGTGTTGGTCTTATAATTTTTTATTTTTAAGAGTAGTGATTATTTTATTTATAGAAATTATATAAAATTTATAAATAAAGAAATGGGAAAGAAAATATAAAATGATATTTTGAGAGTAGATAAGGTCCTAGAATTATATTTTGTTAAGTCATAAATGTTGGTATAAGGTTTCTAGAAATAAAATTGTGGTAAGATATAAAGGTCATTTCTTCTCTAACATTTCTTGTGATTAAAAATTTTCAAATGTATGATATTTGATTTTTTCTACTTATCAAATATCTTTTATAGTAATCAATTTTTAAATAGATGCCTTATAGTTATTTGATTTTTAGTAATTAGTTGTTAACGATTAGAAAGTTTTAAAAACCATATCATTAATAGAATGATGGGAAAATTTATATTTAACTTGCACATAAATTTAAAATTCAATAGTAACAATACATTATTATTTGTTTAACATACTTATATAATTTTAAATTATATAAAACATAAAATTTATAAATAACAGTCTATTATATTATAATGTATTCTTACCATTTTAAACTAATATATAATTAACTCATATTAACTAACAAACATATATAATATTTAAATTAAAACAAATTTTAAAAATTGAATTGATAAAAAAAGCTTTCTTTTAGTCATCCAAAATAATATACCAAATTTTAATCTACTTTCTACTAGACAAAATTAGTGGAATATTTTGATCTACTTCCTATTAGACAAAATTAGTGGAAATATTATTCAAACAAAATATCGCATTTGTGGACTTAAAATCCTTTCTAACAAAATAATCGAAGTAATTGTGAGTTTAGATATCAAGCGTAGGGTTCTCGAGGAGGAGCTCAATTAATTGGGTGCATGTACTCGCATTTGAAACAAGAAATAATGAAAAATTGAATAAGATGTAATTAAATGTGTAAGTACAATGATGAACAAAACAATGATGACTATATGACAAAAATAATACATTTATAAAACAATGATGACCATATGACAAAAATAACACGTTTATAAAACAATGATGACTACATGACAAAAACAATACATTTATATGTGACATATGGGCCAATTTTTTTTTTTATTGTTTATAGATATAATTAGATACAAAGATATTGATATCTTTGTCTTCATATTATAGATTTTAACATAATGGAAGAGTACACATCTAAATCAAAAGTTGTCTTTTAACCAGGGTATCACAAATAAGATTAGTCCATCAAAATCGGATTGTACCTCCAAGAAATTTGAACTTTAATAAATGATATAATCAAAAACATAAAAATCTTGACCCAAATTCACAAGAAAATTTCAACCCACATATTTATCATTGTTTATTGCTCCATATTTCTACTAAATCACATCCATTAGTCTTAAATTTATTTTATTTTATTGCTAATTGAAAATTACTCGCAATTGAAACAAGAAATAATGAAAAATTGAATAAGATGTAATTAAATGTGTAAGCACAATGGTGAACAAAACAATGATGACTACATGGCAAAAAGACAAAACATTTATATGTGACATATGTGTCAATTTTTATTTTTATTTTTTATTGAAATAATTAGATTAAATAGATATTGAAATCTTTCTCTTCATATTATAGATTTTAACATAATGGAAGAGTACACATCTAAATCAAAAGTTGTCTTTTAACTGAGCTATCACAAATAAGATTAGTCCATCAAAATTGGATCATACCTCCAAACAATTTGAACTTTAATAAATGATATAATCAAAAACATAAAAATCTTGACCCAAATTCATAAAGAAAAATTCAACCCACGTTTATCATTGTTTATTGCTCCATCCATTAGTCTTATATTTTATTTTATTTTATTGCTGATCAAAAATTACCTACAATTGAAACAAGAAATAATGAAAAATTGAATAAGACGTAATTAAATGTGTAAGCACGGAACTCAGTACCCTCTGAATGTCGTTTGGCGACGCTGCGACCTGTGAGGGCTGCCTTGCATCCTAGCTATTCCGCTATGCATACCCGTTCTTGCTCTTTATGCCCGTGATCAAGCATCCGCTATGGTGGTGGGATTTTCTGCACGGGGAGTTCTTTTCTATTTGTTGAATCTTTTTGTTCCTGGTTGCTGCGCTTTGGGAGCCACGGTTTCCCTTATGTGGACTTCTCTTTGGCTAGGCTGTGGGAGGAAGGCTTACCAGTCTTGTTTCCTCTTGGCTGGGGCTGCGGGTGTGGTGGTAGTGTTGTGGTGTGGGGTGGTGTGGTGTGGGTAAGGTCTGGGGCTGCAGGTGGGGTTTTGTGGTGCCACGATGTGGGGTGTAGTGGAGAGGTGGGGTCTAGGTTTGGAGCTTGTTTTGAGTGGTGTTGTGGGTTTTTGTGGGGGCCTCTCATTGTTGGGTGTGTGTGGGGTTCTTTCCCTTGGGTGGGAGTTACTGTTCCTCTGTTTGTTGTGGATTTGGTTGTTCAACGGTGCTTCTTTTCTATTCCTCAATGGAGCTTGGGGAGCCTTTGGGGGAAGGACCTAAGTTGGATTTTCGATCCGCTCTTGGCTCAAAACCATTTCCTTTGGGGTCTCGCCTACATGATAATATTTTATTTTCTCAAAATTTGGAGAAGAATGATGTAGGCTCGGCAGGAGGGTTTCGTGTTCCAAAGATTAACGGTTGCCTCGAAAGGTGTAAAGAGAGGCCTAATGTTGTGATCCCAATGGAGATGCTCACTGAGGATATTGAGTACTACTCACAACATTCTTTGTACTGCAAATTTTTGGGGTTGAAGATTTTGTTGCAATTTTTGGAGACCTGGGCCCAAAGGACTTGGATGCCAGTAGGAGAGATGGAGATTCGGCTCCTAGCTAATAACTATTTTATGGTCACATTTGATTGCATGGTGGATAAGATGAAGGTTTTTGAAGGAGGCCCTTATTTTTACAACCAGGTGGGCTTGTTTATCAAGCCATGGCATGCAGGATTCAATCTGGCCGAGGAGATCCCTAGTCGGGTTCTAGTTTGGGTTAGATTGCCGAGGCTACCAATTGAATGTTGGTGGGAAGATGTTCTGTATTTACTAGCTTCATTGCTTGGTAAACCTGTTGGTTCATCACAACAGACGCAGTTCAAAAAGGTAATGACATTTGCTTGATTCTGTGTGGAAATTGATTTAAGTAAACCTTTGCCAGATTCTATTGAAGTATGCGCAGGTTCTTACTCATGAGTTCAACAGCTTGATTATGAGACCTTACCCTTTAGATGCCAGTTGTGTCATGAGTATGGCCACTTATTACATAGATACCCAAGGGCCAAGCCTTTGGAGACTAATTCTTCACAGCCTCCTAGGAATCCTTCAGGATTGGATAAGGGTAAGGGTCCTATTCTGGGTGGTGGTGCCGGGGAGGATGGCTTTCTTCCTGTCAAAACTTGAAATAGGAACAAAGGGCTTAAAAGTTCTATGAAGGAGTGACAGGATGAGGATTCTTTGAACAAATTTGAGGTGTTTGAGGGTCTTAGACAACAGGAAGTGAATCCGGGTTTGGTTGATTTAGATCAGGGCAGTTCGGGTCTAGAGTAGCAGGAGAAGCTAGTGGAATTGGAGCAGGCAAACCATTAGGTGGTGGTGGGTCCAGAGGTTCAGGGTGCTGAGCTGGAGGGGATTGGTTATGGTCAAGGGGGAATCAGCCCTGTGGCCTCCCTTGTTCCTCAAGGGGTTGATACTTGGTAGTTGGGATCAGACTTAAAGTTGGAGGCTCAAAAAGATTCAGGAAGTGGGGTGGTGAAAGGCAGTGAGGCTGTGTCTCTCCCTGAGTAGAGATCTGGGTTGGTGGGGGGAAAAAAGCAGTAAGTTGTCTCCTCATTTAGGCATCTTACAAAAAGATCTTAAGAAAGGAGGGGTAGAGAAAGGATCTAAGTTGGGCAGGAAGAAGGATTTGGAAAAGATTAAGATGATAGGGGAAAATTTGGTGGAATCAGGGTCAGTTAAGACTCTGGATTCTCATTTTTCAAGCCCTTTGAAATGATTGTTCTATCATGGAATGTTAGGGGCCTGAACAGTGGCCCTAGACAAAAAGCTATTCAGAATTTGATTAGATGTTAGTCTCCTGATATTCTTTTTTTACAGGAGACCAAGCTTACTGTGGATGGTATGATGGGTATTATGCCCAAGCTTTGGATGAGTGGTGATTGCCAGTGTATTGGTGCTCAGGGTTCCTCACATGGGGTGGCTTGCTTATGGAACCCTCGAAAGATTTGCCCCCTGTGGTGGGTTTCCTTCAAGTCCTCTATCTCTATGGCAGCCTCTTGTTATGAATCTAGGGAAGTGGCTCTTTTTTCCAACATTTATGCACATGTGGATTTGCAAGGCAAGCAATTGTTGTGGTCTGATATTCGGTATGTTCAAAGTATGAACCCTTACTTGCCATAGATTATTGAGGGTGATTTCAATGCTATCACTGAGATTGCTGAGAAGCGGGGTGGTACCATGAGGTTGGAGGCTTTTGCTTTCATTTTTCAAGATAATATTTCTTCTTTGCATCTTATTGATATCAAGCCTGGTAATGGACTCTTTACTTGGAACAATCGATGCTCAGGTGAAAATTGCATCGCTGAGCGGCTAGATCAGTTTATGGTTTCTTGCTTTTGGGTGGGTGATAGGTGGGTTACTAGCTCAGAGATTTTGGACTGGAGGAGTTCGGACCATTGGCCCATCAAGCTTTCTATCAGCGTGGTTGGGCAACCCCACAAGCTCCCTTTCAAATTCCAGCTCATGTGGTTGCGGGATCCTAAACTCCATGATTATGTTGCTCAATGGTGGCAAGAGGGAAGACCATCTTTCGATATGGCAATGTATGTTTTTACTAAGCTTCTTCAGTTTGTTAAGTATAAGCTCAAGTGTTGGAATAAGCAATGTTTTGGGAATATTTTAAAGGTTAAGTCTGATGCACAAGACAAGCTAGATGGTATTACGAGGTCGATGAGGAAGAATGGGGTGTCTGAGACTTTGTTGCAAGAGGAATCTAGGGCCTTGAAAGCTTTAGAGGAATGGGAATTGTGGGAGGAGATATTTTGGAAACAGAAAGCCCAGATTGATTGGCTTTAGGATGGGGATAAAATTTTGCTTTCTTCTTTAATTTTGTTAAGGCGCGGAGGCATGGTAATTCTATTCCTGTTTTGATTACAGACAAGGGAGAGTGCCTGAATTCTTTTCAGAGTATCAGTAATGAAGCTGTCCATTACTTTATTTCCCTCTTTAGAGAGGATTTGCAGGGGAACTTGGTGGGGGAATCTCAGGTCCTCTCTTGCATTCCCCATTTGGTGTCTTAGGAGATGAGAGAGGATCTTATGGGGGATATCACCCTTGAAGAATTAGAGGGGACAATGTTTTAGATGAAGAAAAGAAAAGCCCCTGGCCTTGACAGTTTCCTGATTGAATTCTTCCAAGAGTTTTGGGAGATCATCAAGTTGGATTTATTGGAGGTTGTCAAGGAATCATAGCAGAATAAGCAAATGTTGAAGGCTTTGAATTCCACTTTTTTGGCACTTATTCCAAAGTGTGATGGAGTAGATAGGTTGAGCCGTTTCCATCCTATATCCTTGTGCAATGTGGTGTACAAGATTATTTGAAAGCTAATTGCTAATAGGTTGAAGAAGTGGTTGCCAGTACTCATCTCTGAGGAGCAAAGTGGTTTTGTGGAGGGCAGGCAGATTCTGGATGGTATTGTTTTGGCTACTGAGACCATCCACTCTATGGCTAAATCTAGAGATAAGGCTATTTTTATCAAGTTAGATATGGCCAAGGCGTATGACAGTGTCAGATGGTCTTTTCTTCAGAAGATCCTAGCTACTTTTGGTTTTGGAGATGAGTGGATTCAATGGGTCATGAGTTGCATTATGTCTGTATCCTTCTCTGTGATTACTAATGGGGAGCACTCGAGGTTGTTTGAGGCCTCTCGAGGGATAAGGCAAGGTGATCCTCTCTACCCTTACCTTTTTATTCTACTTGTGGAAGGTTTGGGGCGTCTTCTCAAGCGACAAGTGGAGTTGGGGCTTATTCAGGGGTGGCAGTGGGGCGGCGATTTACCTCCTTTGTCCCACTTGTAGTTTGTGGATGATACTACCTTGATGGGGGCAGCTACTATTAGGGAGGCTACTAATATTCGCAGGGTGTTGGATTTGTATCTTGAGGCTTCAGGGCAATCAATCAATGAAGATAAGTCTTCTATTTATTTCTTTAATACCTCGATCCCTATTCAGAGGCGTATTGCTCAAATTCTTCGGTTTCAAATTGGGACTCTTCCTCTATCTTACTTGGGGGTCCCGGTCATGGCAACCTATTCTGGATAAATTTCGTTTGAAGGTTACTCATTGGACTGATCGTTGGTTGTCCTTTGCTGGGTGGGTCCAGTTGCTGAAGTTTGTGGTCCAGGCTCTCCCTATTTACCGGTGTATGCTTCAGGTTGCCCCGATGGGTTTTGTTACGGAGTTGGACTCTTTAGCAAGACAATTTTTATGGGCTGGCAGTCTGATGTCTTCCAAGTGGAGTTTGGTCAAGTGGGATACAGTTTGTTGTCCTAAGCAGCTTGGGGGTTTGGGGTTGAGGCAATCCTCTTTGACAGGGACGGCGTTGGCAGCAAAGCTTTATTGGAGATGGTGCACAGAAAAGGATAGGATTTGGGCTCGGAGATGGTGCACGGAAAAGGATAGGATTTGGACTCGGATTCTTTCTTATAAGTACCTTCAAGGTATTCCTGGGGAAGAAATTCTTTGCTACCCCCTGTTGGGTAAGGGCTTGGCTGTTTGGGCTACCCTCAAGAAGGGAGCGGCGCTTGTCAAGGATGGCTTATTTTGGATTTGTAGGAGGGGAACAAAGGTTCAATTCTGGTATGATTCTTGGGATGGGCACCCTCCCATCCTCTCTCATTTCCCTGAATTGATGGCTTTGAGTAGGAGGTTCGAGGATGCTAGCTGGTCGAGGGTTAGTGATTTTAAGGTGCTTTCTTTCCAGGGTCAACTTGGGAGTGCTAGGTGGTTGACTCCTGAGGAGTGGCCGATTATGGGTATGGAGGAGGATTGTAGGTTTCTGCATAGTATTCTCTTGGGCAGAGAGTGTAATCCTTTAAGGGATAGGGATATCCTTGCTTGGTCTCCTAATTCTAAGGGGTACTACACGGTTGCATCTGGATATCGGAGGTTATTGTATCAGAGGTTTGAGGGGGAGGAAGTTTCTTGGTGCAAGAAGGTTTGGAATAAGTTTTCTTGGCCGAAGTGTAACTTTTTTGCTTGGATCTTGGCTTGGAACAAATGTTTGACTTGGGACAAGATTCAGTTGTGCGGATTTCAGGGCCCGTCTATGTGTGTGATGTGTGGGAAAGGGGAGGAGGACTTCTCACACCTTTTCTTCCGGTGTCCTTTCTCCTTGCAGCTCTAGCATTTTTGGTGGAGTGTTTGGGGCAGTCCCTATGTTCATGCTTCCTCCTTAGTGGAGTTATGGTCTAGCTTGGGTAGGCCTCCCTGAAGGGTATCTTTTTTGCAGGATGTGTGGCTGGCAGGCCCAATTTTTTTGTTATGGCAGATTTGGCTTGAAAGGAATAGGAGGATTTTCTGTGGAGAATTGTTGCAGGTTAAGCAGGTGTGGTTCAGAATTCTTGGGATGATTCAGGAGACTATCCAGGCCAAAGGGGATGTGGAGCTACCACTGGAGAAGAACGATGCTGAGGTGGTGGTCCGACTGGGTATCCAGGGGTTTTCCCCTTCGGCGGCTCGAGGTCAGAAAGATGGTCGGGTGAGGCAGCGGGTTCAGAGGCAGGGGTCCTAGTTGCCTCCCCCTATGGGAACCTTGAAGGTTAATACTGATGGTTCCTCTTGGGGCAATCCTAGCCCTGCTGGAGTTGGAGGGGTTGGTAGGGATTCTTCTGGTTCGGTGGTGTTCATATTTTCCATGCATATGGGGACACAAACTATCAATTTTATGGAAGGCTGGGCGATTCTTTATGCCTTGAGGAAGGCCTGTGAGCTAGGGTGGCGTAGGGTTATGTGTGAATCTGATTCTCAGGTCTTGATTAACTTACTTAATCAGGGGAGGAGGTTGAATGTGAATTGGCAGTTGGATGTTCTGGTTCAACAGATCTTGCAGGTTGGTATTCTCATGGAGAGGGTGTCTTTTGTCCATATTCCACGCGAATGGAATAGGATGGCTGACTGTTTGGCTAAATGGGCTTCAGAGAGGCTTGTGGACTAGAAGATTGATGATTGGGATCATATTCCTTCAGAGCTTAGCTCGGATTTGGAGAGGGTTCTAGCTGAGGATACTAGGGGTGCTGAATGATTTTTCTCTTGAGTTTGTTGGTGCTTTCTATTATTTTTGGGATTTTTCCCTTGGCTTGATTGTATTTCTAGTTTCTATTATTCAATAAATTTTTTACCCCTTTTTATTTAAAAAAAAATGTCTTTCTAGATGAAATCTCACCCAGATCATATCTCTATCTATCTATCTCGGAAGTAGTAGCCTTGAATGTAGATTCAACCTTAGGAAGGGCATCACTAAATTCACTCAACTTAAAAGCAGTCAGCTTACCAACCAATGTATCTTTGGTTATGTTTTTAATAGTCTAGAGCTCTTCAATAGAACTAGCTTTGACTTTGTAAGAATCAGGCAGGGATCTAAGCACTTTAGAGACAATCTCAGATTCATCTATCTTTCCACCAACACATCTAATACCACACACAAGTTCATTCATTATTTGCATGAAAGTGTTAATGTTCTCATCATCACCCATTCTCAACCTTTCATATTTCCCTTTCAAACTCTACAACTTAGCAATCTTCACATTAGCATCACCTTCATACAAGGTTTCCAACTTTTTCTAGATCTCATAAGCAGTCTTCAGATCCATAACATTTGTCATCTTAGAATTATTCAAAGCACTCAAAAAAGCTTCCTTAGCCTAGATATTATACTCAACATCTTTGATCTTAGTAGAAGTAGTAGGACCATTCTATGGAATAATGTACATATTACTTGTAATGCTCTAGTAGGGTTCACCAATGCATCTCAGATGGCTCTCCATTCGACTCTTCCAAAAAGAATAATTTTTTCCTTCAAATCTTGGACTATCCTTCTTGTAATTTGCCATCCTAGATTACCTTAAGCTGTTAAAATTTTTCCAAGGAACTTTCTCTAATACCAATTGTTGGAAAAACAAGGGCAGACAACTGAGAGGGGGGCTGAATCAGTTGTCTTAGAAATTCAAAACTTATTCAACTTATTAACCTTATTCCTATATCTAATAATTAACCATGAAAGCATAAATTAACAACACATCAGAAACACACATAACACCAAGATTTTTTATGTGGAAACCCTGTTAAGAGAAAAACCATAGTGGAGGTCAATCCACAAGATTATACCCTCTTAAAAGTATAATGCAAATGAAATATGGGGAATGCACATGCATTCAGGCACTGCCTGGGCTCAATTATAATTCTAAGATAAATATCATTGAATTCCTAAGCTGACCATTGAAACCTCAGTGGTGGACAGTATCCACAACATGCTTCAACACCATGTCATCCAAGGAAAAGAAAAACATGAACACGCAAGAGAAAATCGCCAACCACGATCACAACGATCAATGTGGACATGCAAAAAAGATAGATCATGATCTAAAAAATTTCACAAGCAACATGAATCATGAGAGAAGCATCTGTAACAACTAAACTAACTAAAATAGTATCATCCTCAATTAGGAACATTAACTGAAAAAACAAAAAAACTGTCTGAATGGAAATATTCATAACTAGATCAAATCTTTATGTGGATCTCTAAAACTCGATGTGGATAAACTAGATACACTCAGCAACAAATCCTTTATTCCACAACCTTTGATCATCAATGTATAGAAAATACCAACAAACTGAACTTCACTTTACCACTGACAACCTGCAACTTATTTCTTTACAATTTTCTCAATATTCTCGACATATACAACTTCAAATGCATTTATGCTAATAGTTTTGACATCAATGACAACCACATATCAACAACACAACCAAAACATCCAACAGTTGTGTCACATGATAGATGATTTATAATGGATATTTTCTTAGGAAAAATAGGTGATTGCAAGGATAGTAGTGTGTCTTGAGAATTTAATGAAGAGAGTTTTCGAAGTCACTTTTGTGTATTAAATTATTTAGTTTAGCTTGCAAAAGTTTCAAGTTGTTTAGCTTGTTGAGATGGTCCACACGAGTAAAATGATAGATATATTTATTTATTTAATTCCAATTGTAGGAGTTACATCCCATTTGAATGTACATTAGGCCATGAGATTAAATTATAAGAAAAAATAGTTTAGCAATTGTAAAGATCATATCGAGAGAGGAAATGTAATGATGATTAATGTCATCCATTAATGTTCTTTATTTTCTAGCCTCTCTAAGAGAAAAAATAGTTATCATGAAACTACCACTTGATAGGATAGTCATTACTTTAACAACCAATATTCAAGATTGAGTTTTACTTATAAAATCTAGATCTAATGAATCTTTACAGGTTCAAATTTTGTTTCATTTTGCACTATGATGTAAAGAAGGGAATGAGGAACATTTTTAAATTAAATCTTGAAAATCAAATTATTCTTGTTCTTTGAACTTAGAATAATGGATGTGATGTTTTATTCAATAAGTCTATTGGTTGAGACATTAGTTTATTTTTTTTGTGAAAGATGATTCCTTGATAGCCTTTACCTGTTGTTGTGAGTTCTATTCTTTGTGCTTGGATGTCTATTGTTTGATTTGATTGATCATATTGGTCTCATATTTATTGATTAGTGTTGGTTTTCCTTTTCTCACTTTTTGGTTAAAAGAGTACTCCATTTTAATCAATTATAATCTTTGAGGGAGTTTTACCTTGGTAAAATTCAAAGGAGAATAAAAAATTAAATTGTGATCTTTCTAGAGCTATTAGTGATATTGACCTTATTAATATGGCCTATAGAGTTGATATTATGATATTTTAATAAGATTCAATTCATTTGCTAACATAGATCAAGCATAACTAAGATGATCTCAAACCAAACCCTAATCCTACTAGGGCTGGTAGTATAGAGGAAATTCAATCAAATCAAGAGCAAAGAAGATAATTAAATTATGTGTACAAGATAAGCCTTGATAATCTTAACTTGCACACCATTCCTCTAAATTGAATGCTTCATAAGTGCATGTTGAGGACTCCTGTCAAATTTGCTAATAAATCTAGTTTGTAATAGAAATAATGTCTCTATAAAACATAAAGAAGCATTATGTTGTAGTGAGAAATTTTGATTTTGGTAGCTAGAGGTGTCATTCAACCATTATTTCAAGTGTTCCCACGAATTGACATGCCTAGAAATTAGCCAGATTAGAATTTGAGCTATTGAATTCAAAGATGGAGCACTGAGATTGAATCGTACACTCACATTATTAAGTTTAAAATGTGATCATTGATCTAGGATAAAGCATGAGATCAATGGATTGTGCATCACTTTAGTTCATTACAAAACATCCCAAGGCACCTTTTGGGGAAAACATGTTGTGAAGGATTTTTATGATGAAATTAGATACTAATGTGTATCCTTGGCCTACACTTTGTTTTCATGCAAATAGATGTCACCATTTAATTGAATTGCATGAGGAGAAAAAGAAAAAATAAGAGTCTTCCCGATAGTATAACTCACTATGATGCATTGCAATTATGAAACTTTTCATAATAATACAATATCACAAGAACATAAAATTGCACCATTTAATGGAATTGCAAGAGGATAATAAGAAAAAATAAGAATCTTCCTGATAGTATAACTCACTATGATGCATTGCAATTATGAAGCTTTTCATAATAATACAATATCACAAGAACATAAAATTGGACCCACCATAGCTTTAACTTTCATGATAGAAATTAGCACATGTTGAAATACGTGTCACCATCCAATAAGCCCTCCTTTGAACACTTGGTAGTCTCTTACACTTTGGCAACTCCAAATAAGCCTTTACAAAAATACATTTTAGAATGATGAAAAGCTATGAGATGATGCCAAGTGCACCTACTAGGTCAATTTGATGATACAACATAGAAAATATACCACCTATCCTCTTCTCACACTTCCATAAGGAATTTATGGGTCAACCCAAAAGGGCTTTAAAAAATGGTTAAATGACTCAAAACTTGCCATGTGTAGTTGGTGTGGTCCTCCAATGGTCCCACTACTACCAACAATGCTCAAAACACTACATGTCATCACTTTCATGCTTTAACAAACAACTTTGGGCCTAGTAAGAAATGCTTTGTAGAATGGAAAAATACTATAAATTTTCACACATGGAACTGGTGGGACCCTCACAAGGCCTTGCAAGATTTTTTCAACCAATTTCAACCATGTGTCATTCATTCTACTATTCCTCAAGAAACTTTTGACTTAAAAAAAACTTCATATAGAATACCAGAATCGAATAGGATGTGCTAGCTATTTATTTCTTTATACAAGAGATCAGAGAGAAGGAAGATAGAAGGTTGAAGGCTTGATCACCAAAATATGAAGAGAGATTTTGGGGATGGTGGGTTGGGAGGAAGGGATAATTCCTCTCAAAAGGAAAGTATAAGGTGTAAGCAAGAAGCTTGATTTGTAAATTCTAAACATTTAATACATAGCCAAATTGAAAGAAGCCATCAAGGGTTGGATGGAAGGAAGCAAAATATTGAAGGCTTGCTTCTTGAAAGGTGAAATTGGGGATTGGGAGGAAACAATAAGAAACAAAAATAAAATAAGGAAAGGAAGAAGGGGATAGAATAAATTCTCAATGTCTGACATCTGATAGATCAAAACTTTGGAAAATCTAAAAAGGCCTAATCAGGTCTTCGAGAATGGAGGAAAGGCTTGAGTCCTGATGAATTAATTGTAGGAGGTAGAGGAAAAGGTTGATCCCTAAATTTTGATAATTCAAGACTTAGAAAAATATTGGAAGGAATTTTTGGGACTTTGTTGATTGGCGGAAGAAATAAGGATTCATGAAGAGAGTGATAAGAGTTAGAGGTGAAGGCCAATGGATAAAACCCAAAAAAACTAGGAAAAAATGGAAACAAGAGAGGTGAAAGAGAGGAGTGAGAGAGATGGAGAAAGCATGTTGATAAAGAGGTAAGAAAAATCCTAAAAGCCTACAACCTTAGTAATTAACCAATTTTAGGAATTTTTCAAGGAAAGCTCATGCAACATGGCCCATGCAATATCTCTTAGATCAATTATTAATGATGGATCATCTAAGGGTGGCATGAAATGACAACATTTTTATAATTTATGTGGGATAATTTCCTTCTAATGATGGAATCTAAAGCATTATCAATTTTTTGGGCATAGTCATGAATGGAACTTGCAACATCCAGGCCTCCCAAGGATAAAAAAAAACATGTGAAAGCCTTTATCCTTGGAGGAAAGCATGGAAAATAGAAATGTATACATTCCATTACTGGAGAATTGAGGGTGTGGAAAAGAACTTCTTGGAAAATAGAAAATGAGCTAATATATACATGAAACTCAAAACCTTGAGAAATAATGTTTGAGGTGAATGCAATCTATTGAGATCTAAAGAACCTCCCCATCTATCCTAAAGAGATGAAAATCATTTGCCTCCTTGTAGTTGGTGATTACATATGGACCACTCTAGATGGAATCAAATTTAGAATTCCTCCCAACTTTACCTTTGTTTGCATCCCACTTTAGCACTGGATCCCCATCTTGGAACACTCTCTGGACTATTTTTTTGTCAAAATGTCTTTTGAACCATGCTTGATGAGTCTCAATGGTTTGCATAGCCTTATTCTTGGTCTCTTATAAATCCATTAACTATTCCAATCCTCTTGTCATGGCATCATTTCATTTTCTAATTTAGGAGGGGGAAGTTCTAGTGATAATGGTAACCATGCCTCCCTTCCATATACTAGTATGAAAGGAGAGTTACCAATTCCTCTTTTAAGAGTAATTATATTATCCCAAAGAGTCTTTTTTTAGTTAAATTCTATGCTAGACTCTTTTATTATCCTCAATAGTCCTTTTGATAATCTTGATGATATTCTTGTTTGAAGATTCAACTTGGCCATTATCTTGACATAAATTATTAGATGAGTTCTTCAAATATATTCCATGTCTAATTGCCCAATATAGGATTTGAGCACTAGTAAAAACCTTGGGATTATCATAGATGATGGTGGAAGGAGCACCAAATCTCGTAAAAATTCATTAAGGAATTCCAAAACTGAAGCATCAGTGGTATCCTATAGAGAAATTACCATTGTCCACCTATTGAAGTAGCTTGTGGCTGCCAGAATCCATTTATAACCAGCACTTGATGGTTGATTTATCATGCTAATAAAATCCAATCCCCACTATGTGAATATCTAGTTAGACTAAATGGGATGAACAGGGAGGGTAGAAAATCTTTACTTTCTAGGAAATAAAGCATACTTCCACAATTTCTTACCAGTTTTTGAGCATCATTGGACAATGTTGGCGAGTAATATCTAACCCTCATGATCATCACATCAATAGTCCTTGTAGAAAAGTGGACACCTGAAGGTCCATAATGGAATTCTTGTAATAGTCTACTGACTTGACCTACTTTTATACATCTTAATAGGATCCCATTAAAATCATTTTTAAAAATTATCCCATCCACTATAACATAGGGAATGAACTATAATACAAAAATGTTGTCTTTTAACCCTATTCAAGTTTGGATGATATCTACTTTCTTGTAAGAAAATAGACACATTATGTATCCAACTGCTTTGAGTGTTTGTATTTGATTCTTGGGTGTTTTGTAGCACAAGGTCAGCCTCTAAAGGTTTCTCCAAATTTGAGACAAGTTGTTCACATAGCCCCTTGCCTCTTACTAGCTCGACAATCTTGATATCAACATCATACTACAACACCTTAGTGATCCACCCAAAAAAAAATTCCATTGATGTCTCTACTTAACAATTTTTTTTTAATGCTAGCATGGGGAACCACCAATTGGATCATGTTGTTATTCAACATGTTTCTAAACTTTTTCAAAGCTCTGATAGCAACAAGAGCTTTATTTTCAACATAGTTCTACTTGACCTCATAGTATTTAATCCCTTCACTAAAAATACAATGGGCTACTCTAGATTTTCCATGTTTAGTTAGGTTAGGACAACTAGTATACTTGTTTCACCTCCAAAAGTATAAAGAATTAAATCCTTGTCATAATTAGGATTGAAAAAAGGTAGGAGCCTAAGCAATTTCCTTCTTGATAGTCTCAAATTTTTTTTTACCTTCCATGGTCCATTTGAATACCATATTGTTCTTGAGCATGGAGGTAAGAGGCTTTACCAAAGTAGTAAGTTTTGGAATAAACCTTCTTGCAATATTAATTGTGCCTAGGAAACTCTACTATCTCTTGCTGTGATTGGGAAGTGGGATGGCCATGATAGATTTTACTATATTATAGGATCAATTACCAAGCCATACTTTGAAATAATTTTACCTATAATCCTACCCTAGTTAGTGACAAATATACACTTTTTTGGGTTCAAGGAAATGTCATACTCCTTAAAATTTTGAAATATTTTTTAAAGGTGATTGAAGTGATCTATTGTATGGTTTGAAAGCATTGTGATATCACTCAAGTACACTAGTATAAACTATATGAATACACCTTGAAATTACATGTCCATGGATTCTAAAAAGTGGCACCTACATTGGTTAGACAAAAAGGAATTTTTCAATAAGGATAGGTGCCCCACTTAGTAGTAAATGTTTTCTTATGCTGATCAAATTCTTGGACTAGAATCTAATTGTAGCCGAAGTAACCATAAAAGACAAATAATATTTCTTAACCACTAAACTTTTGAAAAAAAATATGCATGGAAAGGAGAGGATAGTGATACTTTAGAGAGGCCCTATTTATTTCTCTAAAATCTACACAAAGCTTGATTTCATCATTCTTTTTGACAGGGACAAGGTTTTCCACCCAAGAAGAATGTTTGATTGGGAATATGATTCTAGCCTCAAATAGTTTGGTCAATTCCTTTCACATCAAAGGCTCAATGTTAGGATTTATAGGCATTTTTTCTACCTCATAGGCTTGGCATATGAATCTAATTCAATGGTAGGTTAGGCAAGGCCCAAGTCAAAACATATTAGATCTTCATAAGTCCATACAACTATATTAGTGTATCTATTGAAAAGATCAATAAAAATTTCATGTTCAATAGAAAAGCATACCTTTCCTAAGTTTAGAGACTTTCCCTCTACAATACTAATTGGTCAAAAACATCCATCTTCAAAACTAGGTTCATCTTTTTCTACTTTTGTTGATCATCAAAGTTGAAAGACCCTCCAGAGTGATGAGGTCATTTGGTAGCTTGTTGCTATTCAGCTGTACAATCTGATCACCATATTGATTATGTTTCTTGGACTAATTTATTTTGGAAAATTATGCCACTTATTATATAAAATTCAAAATTTGTTGATCATTTTTGAAGATTTACCAATGATCTTGATTGTTTAGAACATTTGGAATTACAACAAGCTTGATTTGTTGATATGTTGCTCCTTTTCATTTGTAACATGTTCTTGAGTATCAAATCGAGCATCAAATTTTGCAAGCCTATCAACATGGTTATTCTAGCCTCTCGAAACTATTTGGATACTGAAACCTTCAAAACCCTCAATCAAATCCCAAGATGTATGTTTGTAGGATTTGAGAAAAATGTTTTCAGTTGAGCTTTGACTTCTATCCTAATAAACAACCAATTCACTATCACCAAATACTTACCAAAACTTGATGTTCCTTTTTGTGCAAGTTGAATACCTTGGATGAGGACCTCATACTCAGCCACAATGCTAGTGCAACTAAACTAAAGCTTGAAAGAGAAATAGTATTTTTCCTTACTTTGATATACCAAAATTACACTAGCATCATTACCATTCTTTCTTATAGAACCATTAATGAAAAGATAGCACAATATCTCTTGATCTACTTGATTTCTTATGATATTGAGAAGAGGATCATTTTCATCATGATTACAATAGGTACTGAGACTAGTATCTTATAACTTAGCTATGGCGAGCAAATAAAATTGGAATTAATTATGCCATTCATCTATAAAATAGTCAATAACATCATCTAAGGGAGTAGTAGGCTCATGGATAGAACACTTTTCATTTTTATCTTGCAATAGTTCATGTTTAATAAATCTAATGGTTGATTTAGTACCA
>VDFB02135830.1:0-26622 GCA_007258455.2 Sequoia sempervirens | reverse complement strand
CAACAAAAATAACTATTCAAAATGAAAATAAACATAGTTGTTAGAGCCTATTAAAACCATCATGAAGAAATTGGTAGATTCAAACTTGAGAACACCTCCCAGTTTTGAAAACTACTAATAACCACAAGATAAACCACCTTGTTATAATGAAAAATATCTTTGTGACTTTCACAAAATCAAAGGACACAACATTGAACTGGATGAGGCTCTAGAATATTATCCAAGATCTTATCGAGAGTGAAGATATATCTATCAAATTACTAGCTAGTAATGACGATATTAAGATATACAAGAACCCTATGCTAGATCATAGCAAAGGAAACAACACTAGAAAAGCTAAGGATTACACAAACATGCAACATACCTATCCCAATGTAGTCACTTCCTACGATAGTGTCATCATCGTCATCATGATCAAAGGGACTAGTGTAGAGTGTGAAGTCACAATTTGACATGGAAAAGTCACCATCTGAGGAGTTTCATCTAAACCTAGGGCACAACCTACATTACAAGCATCAAACCCTAGAAAGTATAGTCTCCTAGATCAACTTAAGAAGATTCCCACACAAATTTATATCTTAGAAAAATTGAGGCTATCTTTCACACATAGGGAAATCTTAGACAAAGATTTATCTTAATTATCCATCCTCGAGGATATTGATACAAAACAAGTCCAAGCTATGGTAGAGAATATCAATAATCATCTTCTCACCTTCTTAGAACAAGACCTACCATCATATCCATCACATAACCATGCTTTGTACCTTGCGGCCATTATTCATAAGAACAAGGTTAAAAGAGTCTTAGTAGATGGAGGTGTTGGTCTAAAAATTTGCACCCTTAAGTTAATCAAGTTTGGGCTATTCAAGGGATACTATTGAGAAAGCAAAGAGTACCACTATTATAGCATATGATGATCAAGAGCAGGTATCAAAAGGCATAATCGCACTACGCATCCAAGTAGGACCTGTCATTGCAAAAACTACATGCCAAGTATTAAACCTTGACCTACCCTACAACATCCTACTTGGCCAACCATGGATCCATGCCATAAAAGCTATAGATTTGACCTATCACCAATGTGTAAAATTTCCTTTTGAGGACATAGAAGTTACCATCCATGGTGATCCTAAGCCTTTTTACTAAGTATTGCAAGAACCTTGAGGCCAAGTTTTACAAGATACCCAAGATCCCTAAAAATGATTAAGGGCCTACACTATCCTCCTCATATGTTTACCTATCATCCCTTGCATCTACCTCAAAAATGAAAACACCCATTGTGCAGAACATTCTCGATATCAAAGCAGTGATCTAGGTCAATGGTTGTGGAAGCTATAAACTAAAAAAAGATACTTTTGTGTTGGGAGAGATACCTCTTTCTCCCAAATCTCATGGGAAACCCACACCAAGAAAAAAATTCATTCAAACAATAAAGATGATAGCTACTACCCTCACTAAGTGGGGGGATTTGAACAAAGAAGATGTCAATGAGGAAGAGATCTCTAAAATGTTGTATCAAGATGGACGACCCATCCTTGTTCTTCCCATTGAAGATGACAACAATGGCTTGTAGATAATTAAGAGTTGGGGTTACAAAAATAATGAGAAACTAGGAAAAAATACCAATGGTTTGCTAGAACCCATCATTCTTGAGAAATGTCTAAATAATCTCGACTTAGGATGTACTAATAGAAAGGATACCTTTATTGGAAAAGGTACTTCTAGTAAACAAGTTAATACTTCATCCTGTTTACCAACATCATGTGAACTACCTTAGACAACTTCCCCCTTGATGTTGCCAACCTATTTGAGGATAACTCTCTCTTCATGATATCCACAACATCTTTCAATCCAAATGATCAACCCACTGAAATTAGCCTAGCATACCCACAACTCATTGACTAGGACTAGAAAAGACCACTGATTCTAGATTTATTAAAAAAAAATGAAGCAATCTTAGAATTCATGGGACTCCGTAACAACTTACCATGGGTAGATCACAAGGATGGTTTTGATATAGAGATATACATGGGGGTGAACTATGGGGAGATGATTGAATCCTTTTGTCCCAAAATGGACAATGTGCAACTAACATGCAGATCTTTGAATGAAAACCACACTGTGGCACTCTTTGATCCTAAAATCATAAAAGAAAAGGATGTCTCCAAGGGTGAATACCTCTCTGAGGCACCAAAGGATGAGGATGCAATCTCCTCCTTAGTGAAATGCATCCAAAAAAGTTAGTAGTATTAGCAAAAAAGGAAACCATCTTTGTTGGATGAAGAACAAAAAACCTAGTAGCACTCTTGAAAGATCAAAAAATAAACTTTGCATGGTCATACATAGATATGGCAGGGCTCAATCTAGAAGTGGTGGTGCATCATTTAGCAGCCTATCTTGAAGCCAAACTAGTGAAGAAAAAACTAAGGAAAATGTACCCTCAAATAACACTCTTAGTGAAACTTGAGTTACAAAATCTTCTGGACATTGGATTCATCTAACACATTGACTATCCTAAGTGGGTTTCAAACCTGGTACTAGTTTCCAAACCCATCAAGGCATCCAAATATGCACCGATTTTAAAGAATTGAAGAAGGAATGCCTGAAGGATGATTTCCCTCTTCCTAACATCGACATCATCATGGATCTAATACCTGGACATGAAATGCTATCACTCATTGATAGTTTTTTAGGCTATAATCAAATCATTATTACCAAGGAGGATCAACAAAAAAATACATTCACTTATGAACATGGGGAACATATTGCTAGAACATGATGCCATAAAGAATGCAAATCAAAGAGCAATGACCCTCATCTTTCTTGACATGATCCATAAAATAGTCGAAACCCATGTGGATGATATTTTGGTAAAATCAAAGAAAATGAGTGAACACATAGAAGTCTTAGGACCCATCTTTGGCAGGCTTGAAGAGTATAAGATATGTCTAAAACCAAAAAACTATCTTTAGGGTTACATCAGGGAAGCTTCTTGGCTATATTGTGTCACAAAGAGGGATAAAAATTTATCCAACAAAAGTCAAAGCCATCCTAGACATGGAACTACCACAAACATTGAAGTAGATGAGAGAGTTACAAGGAAGATTGCAATCCATTTGAAGGTTCATAGTGCAACTATTAGACAAAATTCATCCTTTCTCACATATTTTCCATAAAGGAATAACTTACAAGTGGTATGAGAAGTGTGATAAGGCTTTCTAGTAGATCAAGTACTACCTATTAACACCTCCAGTGCTCATGTCACCAATACCAAAAAAACCATTAATCCTCCATATCTCAGTAACATCAACAACACTAGGTGCTCTTCTAGCACAACATGATGAAAATAGAAAAGAAAGAGCTATCTATTACATCAACAAGACCTTGGTGGGATATGAAATGAACTATTCATCCATTGTGAAAGATTGCTTAGTAGTGGTTTTTTCTTCACAAAAGTTCATACATTACATGTTGTAGCATCAAATTAAGCATATTGCAAAGATCAACCCATTAAAATACTTGTTATCCAAAGCAACTCTCATGGGGTGAATGGATAAATGGGTAATGATCTCAACTAAATTTGACATAGAGTATGTGCAGGGTAAGGCCATCAAAGGATAAGTGATCAATGACCAACTAGTAGAGGGATCTATCTATGCAAAGAATTCATTGATATCTGAATTCCCTAATGAATTGGTATTCCTTGTCAATATAGTTGATCAATGGAAAATGTACTTTGATGGATCATTCACCCAACATGGATTAGGGGTGAGTATTCTTTTTATCACTCCTCAAGGTGATTGCATCCCAAAGTAATATAGGATTTTATTTCCATGTACTAATAACATCGTGAAGTATGAAGCCATGATCACAGGTCTAAGGATAGTAGTTTAATGGCAGATACAAGAGTTGAAAGTCTATGAAGACTCACATCTAGTTATCAACCAAGTCAATGACGATTACCAAACTGAGGATGAAAATATCACTCGTTACAAGAAGGTGGTAGAGAGTCTCAAGGACCTTTTCATAGATATATATTTTGAGAAAATTCCTAGCATTAAAAATCAAGTACAACATATGGTATGAGAACAATTGGATCATTGTTAGACATGCCACACAATGTCCTTCAATGTGAATTCTTGGTAGAACAACTTATCATACCAACTTTCAAAATCTCAAAATCTGAATCTATGTGTGTCATTGTTGGTCTTGGATCCTCCTAGTATCATGCTATATTCACCTACCTTAATAGAGGAACCATCCCAGCTGATATTACCTCCAATGTTAAAGAGGAAATTTGTTAAAAAGGCATCACAATTCATGATCCTAGGTGATACCTTATACCATTGAAGCATCAAGGGGACATTACAATGTTGTTTTAACCAATATGAAGCCTTAATTGCCTTAATATAAGTACACGATGGAATATGTGGTTACCATTCTAGTGGTATGATTTTAGCTTAAAACTATTGAGGATGGGGTATTAATAGGAAACTATGGAAAAAGAAGCCCATCAATATATGTAGAAGTGTGTCCAGTGTCAATAGCATGGAGACCTTATTCATGCTCCAGCTCAAGAGTTACAACCAATGATCATGTACACCTTGGCATTTCTCATAGTGGGTGCTTTACCTCATAGGAAAAATTACTCCAACCTCATCTAATGGACATAAGTTTATCATAACAGTCATTGAGTACTTAACCAAGTGGGTCAAAGCCATTCCTATGACCTACATAATGAGGAAGAAAATCACTAAGTTAATCTTGAATTATCTTATCTATTGTTATGGTGTTCCACAAGCCCTTATCTATGATGATGAAACACCCTTCAAGAATCAAGATGTGAAAGAACTATGTCAAAGATTCAACATCCATCATCGATTCTCTATCTCGTATTACCCCTAGGGAAATGGTCAAGTTGAGGTTACAAATAAAACCATTCTAAAAATCCTAAAGAAAAAGGTCAATGAAGTTGGTTGTGATTGGCATCTATAGTTAAATCCTACCCTATGGGCCTATCGAACCAAGTATCCACACCCTATAGGTACAACCCCATTCTCCTTGGTCTATGGATCAAAATCCATCTTCCTATTGAGGAATTGCTTCCATCACTATGAGTGTCATTGCAAAATCTAGTCACTATTGAAGAATATAGATTATCTTGGCTAAATGAGCTAGAATTCTTGGATGAGTATCATCTTGATGCCCTTAATCACTTGCAAGTATATAAAAACTAACTAAAATGGAGCTATAACAAGAAGATCAAGTGTCATTCTTTCCAAGTAGGGGATCTTGTTCTAAAGAAAAATCAAAAAAATCTTCTAGATTAGGATAGTAAATGAAATTTTGAGCTTAACTAGTTGGGTTCCTTTGTCATCACAACAAGCTATAGATCAAGAGCATACCAATTATGGTGTAGTCAAGGATGGAGGGTCAGGAATAGGACTATCGAGCCTTGTAGCAAGAGTAAGCACAATGAAAACTCAATGAAAAAGAACACAATCACATATGGAAATATAGATTATGATCAATTATTAACTAGCATTATTCCCTCCCTTCTGGCTTATAGAATTATAGAAGGATATGGTGTTAGGCCCAAAAATACAATGCGAGTGAAATCCCTTATATATCACTTCTATCTCTATCCTCGATTGATTTCTAATGCAACTACATGATTCCTATATATCAATTCCTAGCTCTAGAAAAGGTTTGTGTTAGCCTCAAGAGTTCTCAAACCATGAAGTACATGAAATGTGTGAAGGTTAGCCAAAACATATGAATTTCCTTTGATCCTTGGAAAAACACAATGCAAGTCAAAACTAAAGTTTCTTAATGAATGTGTATCCTTATGAAATGGTCTCTTGAGCTCTACAAGTCACAAAATAGGTTCACACCCTTGAAAATCCAAGTCTGGTCAGTGAATGCTCTCTGTGCAAATGCAACTAATATAATGTTAGCGATAACTTCATACTTGAATATCCAAAACACTTGAATTATGGATATGATGTAGATGTTCCAATGAAAATCATATATCATACTCTATGAGCTCTGACGTTACAATGTAGTATGAAATACTGAGACTGGGTTTGACAAATGGGTATGTGCCAGATCATCATGGAAAAAAAGGCTCTAAGTGGCAAAATTTATAGAAAAATTAGAGTTAGGCAATTTGACGCAAAAAATTTGAATAATTTATCTATATTATTTCAAAAATATGTAAGAATAAAATTTGTAGCAAATTGAATGTAGTTTCTAAACTATTAGGTTTATTTTAAAAAAATCTATTTGGTGAAAATTTGAAATTTCAATGCAGTGGTACTTAAATTTTAGGGAAAAATAAAGAAGTAGGTGTCTTTCTAACCACCCTAACCACAATAAAACAATAATATTTTTTAGAAGATTTTAGATATGAGTAGAGGACTCATGTTCAGATGTGATGCATATTTTTTTGTAATTATTTTTCAAGTAAATAATTAATTATGAATTTTTTATTACAAATTTTAAAAAATATAAAAACTTGTACGTCTGACCACCTTAACTTGGTCAAAAATTAATGAAATTCATTTGTTTTTTAATCCTATAGTATGTGAAGCATATAATGTGACACATATTTTAGATTCAAAACATTTGATACTATTTGAAAGCTATAGATGTTTTTCAATTAGCTTATCAATTAGGACTTCAATTATAATTCAAATAGAAAATGAATAATAATTATTTATAAAATTCAAGGTAAAACATAATTTATATTGGTGGAAAGTTGAGAATCTCCTTGAAAAACCCTTTTCATTGCATCAATTTTGGGTAAAAAAAATGTCGTCAGTTATATACCCTACACATACCCATCATACACTAGTAGAATTTGGCAAATAAATGATTACATAACTAAAACTTTTAGTCATGTAACTAAAAATTTTAGTCACATGACTACATGACTAAAAATTTTAGTCACATCACTAAAATTTTTAATCACAACAACTAAAAATGACTAAATTCTACTAATTTTTTGTAATACAACTATAAATGACTAATTTGGATTTTAGCATAAAAGTATAGTAGCTATTTGCATGGGCGATGAATATGTAGGTATGTTTGTGTAGTAATAGAGCATGCTTTAGGTTCCATGACGAAGGCTTCCTCTGCCTCACACCTCGACAAAATTGGCAAAGAACTCAAATGTCCTTACAAAATAATCAATCTAAAAAGAACTATATAATTAAATAATGATAGCATAAATTTAAAAAAAAACTATTTGGTTAATTTAAATTTATAAATAAATTAAAAATATAAATTTTGAAAAATTAATAAATTTATATAATATTAATTTAAAATAATAAACATTCACGAGTTTATTAAATTTAAAAAGATTAACTAAAGTTAAAAAAAATTAAGACACTATTTGATTAAAAGAAAGACCTTTTATTTCTATTAAACTCTTAAAACTATATATAAAAGGAAATTAAATGATTTAATTTTTTTTATTTAAAAACTACTATAAAAATATTCCTTTCAATAAACTTTAAATAAGACTTTCTAAAGTAAGAAAACTTTCATGTATTTGATAACTTAAAAGAAACTAATCTTTAGGTTTTTTAAAAGGATTTTGATTAAAACGGGTGGGGGCTAAAGATTTCAAAATAAAAAAATGGGTGGGGGCTTAAGATTTCAAAATGAAAAAATGGGCGTGCTTTTTTTTATATTGAGATATGCAGATCTGAACTTAGGACCTCCCAGGAGGGAGGCTTCACAACTTACCACTGCGCCATGATCTCCGCTAAAAATGTAAGTGCTTTTATTGGTAAAAGAGCGGGCTAAAGATAAATAAAACAGATGAAGGGGAGGTGCAAGCTAAGAAATGACATGAGCAGCAACAAAAGTGTTTTTTTGGTAATCATCTTTCTTCACTTTGATTCATTTGTTGTTAATTTATTTCATAGTTTTTATATACATAAATTTTGTGAGGATGTGTGGGGCAATGCATGTTTTAGATTTTTCCAGAAGTTCAACCTTTTTAAGCTTTACCATTTTACTGCATGAACTTCTTTTGAGAAGTAATTTATGGCCTTAATTGCAATTCCATTTTTCTCTGCAAGTTATTCCATGTAAATAATTTGATTAGTAAAATCCTCAAGTTTAAAGAATTTTTCTTTAGATCATGAATTTTTAAGTTTATGAAGTTTAATGGTTTCTAAATTGACTATACTCACATCTAATTTAATTTCTACTTTACTCTTTGTAGCTTGAGCTTGTTGAATCAAGCGGGTTCACTCACCTACAACCATGTATTGGGATAAAGGAATATGAGAGGCACCATATTAAAGATAAAAGGACACGCTGATTGGGATTCAATGTAGAAGGAGGGTGATGTTTCCATTTTCCAACCTAAAGACAAAAGAGGGAAAAATCAAAGGTCATGGCCTGAGGTTTGAGAGAAGTGGTTTGTGCAAATGATGGCAGGGAGAAATGCCACTTGTGCAAGGAAGAATAAATGGTGCAACCTAAAAATTAAGAGACATTGTCCATGCAGAGGAAGAGTTTGTTCTCATCCACAGCCTATGTGAAATGTTACGTGCCATATAACAGAGGTAGAAAATTTCTTCAAGAGGGAAGGGGGTCAACTAAAGGCCAAAAGATCAGGTCGTGCTAAGTGAGGAGGAGGCAATGATAAGGAGCGATCCATTATATGTAGAAGCTCACACCATGCCTATAGATAAGCATTTAAAAAGGCTTAGACAACCAGATCGCTATCTAGAAGAGGATTACTCTCCAAATCGATTATGGTTACTCTCAAGTTGAAACCAAAAAATAAATGACTAAATCGAAGAAGTGAAAGGTCAATACCAGCAAGGAAGAGTTTGGAGGAGCTAAAACCAATAGCAGTGGGGAAACCGGAAAAAAATGGTGGGGAAACGTATATGCATAATTGTTGAGCCTAATTTATTTGTTCATTTGTGTTTGTAGACTTTTTTTTATCTATTTGTAAAGTTGTGGAACTCTTGTTGCCTTTGATTTTTCACTCTTTTTTTGAAAGAAAGCTATGTCTTCTACAACATATGGATCTACTCTTTCTGGCTCACAAGTTTTATTTCATTATATTTGATAGAACATACATTATTTGAATGCTCAGATTGATCTTCCTAGTTAATATCTGATGTAGGCCCTAAGTCAATCAATTTGGGTGTAGATTCCTTTGCACCTCCTTCATTTTTCTTGAACCTTCTACTATGTGCCTTATTATCTTCCTCTTTGCAATTACAATCTGTTTCAAAGATCCTTCAATTGGTCATTTTTCATGAAATTGATCATTCATAGCCTTTTATAGGATATAAAAGAAGTGAGGGATAAACTACTGTAGAAAGATTGTGGAAAAGGTTGTTGACAATTGATGATCATTTCTCACTATTTGATTTCTAAGGGTTTCTAGTTTCTATGAAGTGTTTCTAATGTGAAGTGGCATAGAAGTAAATTCATTTCTTTTTTTACATCATTAACGATTTAAGCATTTATAATGGGAAATCTCACAGAACCGTTGAAATAGGTAAAGGATGCCATATTGTAAAAATCTAAATGTGCTCATTATTAGATCTTGGTTGTATTTACATGTTTTAATAACTATATTTTCATTTTAATAAACATATTCTAAAACCCTCGCTGAAATCTTATTTTTAGGTTGCAGCTCTTCAAATTGGACTGGTGAACTTGCACTCTTTACTTTCATCCGACCATGACCAATGATATTTCTAGATAGGAAGTTGTCATCCTTCTCATTTGAATCCTTCCAATCTTCTCTTAAGGGTTGTCCGATTGGAATGGGAGGGTAAGGCTGTTCTGAATCGAGCAATATATGCACCACAAATAATATAACTACATTTACTATATATTTTCATGTCTTTTCTCCCTTTAATGTTTGTAGCATTTTTATCTTATCTTGGATTTGTCTTCCATGGAAACCAAGAGTTCAATGAAAGATGTATTTCTTGGATCTGTGTTTACGCAGATATATGTTGTTTGTAATTCCTTTGGTTATGCAACTGTTTGTTGTTTGTATATTCCTTTTGTTCATGCAATACAAAAAATATTTGAATATCTATGATATTTGAGCTTTATATGCATAAAGTTGTTTGTTGATTGTATTTTTTTTTCATGTTAATTCAATGCAATTTTTTTTTTGAATATCTATGATATTTGATGTTTATATGCATAAATTTGTGAGAATTAATTAAGTTAGATTTGATTTATAACTTGAATCATTGATTCACTCAAATAAATGACTAAACCATGACTAAATAAATGACCACTATGACTAAAATAAATGAATATAATGACCAAATATATGACTACAATGACTAAATAGATGATTAAAGTAATGGCTAAAGTAATGACTAAATAAATCACTACCATGACTAAATAAATGACGAGTTAATAACAATCAATGACTAAATTAATGACTAAATCAATGACTAAATCAATGACCAAATCAATGACCAAATCAGTGATTAAATCAATGACTAGATAAATGACTAAAATAGTTTAGTCATAAATTTGGTCATGTTATAAATGACCGACTATAAACTACTAATGGTCACATGACTAAAATTAGTCATTTATATGCAGTTTTTATTAGTTTATTTAGTCATATATTGTTGTTTTTGTACTAGTGATATCACTATTTTTTGGCCCATCATGATCCTACACATACCTAGATAACTACTAAAATGCAAACATGAATGTAGATATTTTTGGTTGATGCAAGATTGCCTGAGACCTGGGATGCTCTTGCATCAAATTATCAACACTTGAAGGTGAACCCTTGCAGAAATCGACCAACATTTTGCATCTTAAAAATAATTATGCCTAGGATAGAAGGGTGTAAATCTAAAAATACAAAAAAATCTAAAAATGATCAAAAAATCTAAAAATATGAGACAATGGATTGAAAAAGTAAAGAAAAACCATCATCCTCTAGTGAAAACCCCATTCAGTGGCGGTTTGAGCAAGTACCTTGGTGAAAACTTGGCAAACAAGCACTTTGTGTAAATAAAGCACCTCCATCTACTCTTTGGCTCTTTATGCTATCATTCTTTGCATCACATCTATCTATCACATCATTTTTCCTATTTATTCCATCACCCATTTGTGTTTGTATCATGGCTTGATATTGTGAAGTATCATATCCCCTTTGGTACTACATGGAATATTCTTAAGGTCAACTTGTCCTACCTATATTGAGGTAGTCTATTACGTCACATTGGGGGAAATTCGTTATGGATCAGGTGAATTTCTTGTATACCTTGAGGTTAATGGAAATATCTTTGAAATTGTAAAAAAAATTCATAAAATGTTCATCAAAAAATCCAAAAACACTTGAAAAATTAAAAAATTCCAAAAGCATCCAAATCTTGTATAGCCGAAAATCCAAAAACATCCAAATTCGTGTACAACTAAAATCCAAAAATATTGGAAAATTGTAAAGTTAAAATGCAAAACATCCAAAACACAAAATCCCTAAATAGATCAAAGCATCGAAAATCCAAAAATAGTACCATGTTGAACTACATTGTCTCTAAGCTTCAACATAGGAAATACCATCATTTATGTGCCCCTAAGAAACCCTAAGTCAGTCCTTTAGGAGTCTGTCATAATAAACCGATATTCCATCAATTGTTCATATCTCATCATCAATAAGTAAATTTAGTTGAACTATGTGGTCTCTGTGTGTGTAACGTAGGCAAGGCCCATCATTGATAAGCCCCCGAGGCCCCTAGGATATTCTTTTAGGTTAGGTTCTTGGTCAGAAATCTTGAAAAATCCCTAAACATTCAACTATCGAAAAAAACCTTAAACATTTACAAAATATTAGAAAATCTCAAAAACATCTGAATATTGTATTTAAATACCAAAAACATTTGGAAAACTTAGAAAAAAAAACATTTGAAAATTGAAAAGCCCCAAAACATTAGAAAACATTTAGAAAGCCTAAACAACATCAAATATCATAGAGAAATCCTAAACAACTTCAAATAACAAAAAACCAAAACATTCATATAAAACTTTCAAAAGGACCAAAAGTAGCCTCAAAACATTTTCAAAAATCCAAAAAATCCAAACCCATCCATCCCATTTCACTTTCACCTGGAATAAAAATTCACCCATAATAAATCAATTGTCACCTTCAACCCTTGGAAAGACAAGTAGAAAGCAAGTATTGCAAGTCGTAAAGTGAGAACTTCAGTGTCAAATTCTAAAGTCTAGATCATAGGTAAATAGTCAATGGAGTTTGTATCAATGGCTTATCGCACACCTCATCCTAATGAAACCATCTGATAACATGTCTTAGGATGCATCCTTCCTACGATGGACATCAACATCACAAATCACCTTAGCTAAGTTAAAATCGAAAAAAGATATAGATAAAGCCAACTGCTTGTCTTTGATCTTTTCTTCTGATTTACCTCAATGACCCATTCTAAGGACCTCTCGATGATGTCTCAATGATTTAGAGAGAAATGAATGGGGAATTGATCATTATCTTTCATTTTTTGTGTTTGTGGGTATTCTTGTAAAATAATATTGGAACATACTTGCTTAGTTGTGTGTAGGGAGGTCATTTGGAGTAGATTGTTGACTATTGCATCTACTTTGGTCCAATATATTTTGAACTTCTAACCTACATTTTGATGATATTTATGTATGTCAAGGTGTGAACAAGAACTATCCTATCTATTTGTTGAGTCAAAGTCCATTACACTAGATACAACGCCATCCTAGTTTTCAATACCATGATGCATTGTGTCTATGTGTTATATCAAACATAAGGAATGACAAAAAATCCCAATCCCAATATAGGAGAATAATCATCTCTCTCTCTCTCATCACCATATCTAATAATGTCTTGATACATCATGGACTTTTTGGACTTCTGAATCAATTTCAAAATCAATGGTCAATCCATTCATCTTACTCTTCTCATTCTTCTAACAATTCTATCCAAGTATCAAATCTGTGTGATATATCAAAATATACATGAGGCTACCCATGGTTGATGATTGTCTATACATCATCAAGTCTTTCTACATCAAGCATCTATGCTTTATAGTCCTCTATGATTTGAACTGATCCTAAATTTTTGTAGAGAAATCAACCCAAAATTCAAAATTTCCACCTGATTTCTCAAGGGGGTACGGAACCAGCTTATTCCTTCTGTTGGGGCAATAATGGGGCATCTAAAAATTAGAATTTTTTTTTTTTTTATTTAAGCGACATGTTTTAATCCAAAAAGTATCAATCTTTGAACCAACGTAACATGTACCTAGCTTCAGAGAGGGGAAAAATGTAGACACTTTAAAATATCTTGAATGATATCAAACACTCAAATTAGGTATACTAACATCACTTCATCTTGAAAGACATCCTATTTTCCCTTAATTGATTAAATTAGCCTTGATATTGAATTAATTAAATGTATTTTCAACTATTAACCTGATTGACCTAATTAGGTGAATTCATACCCTTTTATACTAACATTTCGTCCTATTAAATTGAATAAATAAAATTATTTAATTTAATCACTGAAGTCCTCTTATTTAATTAAACAACTCTAAGTTATTTAATCAAATATCATATCAATTTCCCCCTTTTCATTAAATAAATTAATTATTTAATGAATATCCTAATTCCCCTAATTTGTATAATTGAAACTTTATTTAATTATCAAATTACTAATTATCCTCATCTTCCCACTTGCAAGGGAATATTCCTCCTTCACACATTCCTCCAAAAGGAATATTTCTATGGAATATTCCTTCCCCTTTGCACAATTTAATTTGGTTTTAGTTAACTAAATATCTAATTTTCCTCCACCATGAGAATATCCTTTGAGAATATTATCTTTCTTCACTCATTTGAAAAAAGGAATATTCCTCCTTGCAACAAATTTCAACAAGACTTCTTGTGGAAGTTTTGAAAGTGTTTATTTCGATGAATGTAATCCCTCGATTAAATGTCAACTTGCATTCTTAACGCTTGATGGGAATCCATGATCCATGCCTCCATTTTCCTCCAATTCTGACCATTGATCGATCCTTTTGATCTTGTCCATCAGTTTCATTTTTCCTATTCTATACATAGAGCTTGCATCTATTGAATAGGAATCCACCTTTTAAGAGAAAACTTATGCTATTAAAATCACTCTCATCTTGCACTCATATTTCATGTTTTAGAAATAATTTTAAGTTAATTTCTTGCATCATATTAGCTTAGTTTACATTAATGGCTTCCATGGTAACATAGATGCATCCATTTAGCATATTTTGTAATTAGGGTTTTGATCAAATCGAGCTTAAACTTCATTTAGAATAGCTTTTCAGACACCCATATCAATCATCTTAGAATATATCATGTTAAGGGTACATGATGGGCAAAAAGTGGTGATATGATGGGTATGTGTAGGGTATGTGGTTAACGAATTTTTTAACCCAAAATTGATGAAACGAAAAGAATTTTAGCTGATATTCTTAGCTTCCCACCAATATAAATTATTTTTACTTTGAATTTAATAAATAATTATTATTCATTTTCTATTAGAATTACAACCAAAGTCCTGAGTGATAGGTTGATTGAAAAATCTATAGCTTTCAAACGACATCACATTTTTTCAAATCCAAAACATGTGTCACATTCTATGCTTCTGTATACTATAATATTAAAAAAAAAGAAAATTGAATTTCATGGCTTTCACCAAGTTAAGGTGGTCGACATACAAGTTTTATATTTTTTAAAGTTGTAATAAAAAAAATTATAATTAATGCTTACTTGGAAAAAACTACAAAAAAATATGTATCACAGCCAGAGGCATCTTTATTTATATATAAAATATTATCATTTTATTGTGGTGAGGGTGGCCTATTGCATTAATCTACTCTTTTATTTTTCCTTGAAATTTAAGTAATCACAAGATTGAAATTTCAAATTTTCACCAAATAGTTTTTTTTCTTTTTAAAATAAACCTATTAGTTTAGAAACTATGTTCAATTTGCTATAGATTCTATTCTTAAATATTTTTTAAATAATATAGATAACTTATTCTAATTTTTACATCAACATACCTAACTCTAATTTTTCTAAATTTTTCACCACTTAAGGGCCTGTTTTTTCCATAATGATCCTGCACATAACCTTAAAATAGCTTTTATATAATATTTTATCACACATATCTCATTGGTTTCATCAAATCTCTTCAAAAGAATCAATTGAAACAGGTTCATTATCCAAGGAATTGGGAAAGGGTAGTGAACCATAGATTTTTGGCACCATGTGCTTCTCTAGCTCTTCTAGGGTTTTCCACCTAAAAGGATAGAGGTAGGGCCAAAAATGCTAAAGGTTCATTAAAATTATGTTATGTTTGATATTATATTAGCTAAATTAGATTATCTAAATTCATTTATATGAAATAACTAATTGATTATGAATGTAAAATCTAAGAATTATGCTATGTTGGAAAACACATTGTGTAGTACAAAATCACCTACAATTGAATGGAAAAATGTAGCAGAAATGAATCAGAATGAAAGTGTGCAACTAGAACTTTCATGAAGACTAGAAATTACATTTGAAATGTTTTTGATGCTATTTTTCAGGCCTAGAGGGACTCATTCATCATTCTAGATGAATCAATCCTAGTTTTTCCAAACCGTACTGCAACCCGCTTCACAAAGGGTATCTAAAAATGTAAAAATCCAAAATGACCTTGGGGTGGGACTCATTCACCACCCACGGTGAATGATTCCACTTTTCAATTTTTGAATTTTCAAAGGTGGATTTTGAAGCTTGCAATCTACACTTTGATGTTCTATAGATGTCCACTTTTGAAACTCTAATTTATAGGTCTAAAAATGAGATTTTGTTGATTCTTTGACTTTTTGAATGATAAGATAACTTTAAAAACTTTGTAACTTTATCTACAATGATTTCCAAGCTTCCAAAGGACCTTAATCTACAAATACACAATGCAAGAGAGAGAGAGAGATGTTGAATGTTAGAGCATGGGGGTTTTCCTTGGTCAAACCCCATTTAGGAAATTAAACCAAAATGATGAAAGAATGGAATAAAACATGAAATAATGGAACAGATTACCTTTCCATGATGATAGATCTTGAAATTCTACAACAAAACATGAAGATTCTACCCTTGAATGTCTAAAAAGTGCTACCTTAGTGACTTAGAATGACAAAACCCTAGCTTACTTGACTTGAGATGGAAGAAAAATGATGAATGAAGTTAAGTTCTAATGAATTAGGGTTTAGAATGTTGTATTTATAGGAAATTCACCTTATTTTCCCATAAATGGGACCCCTAAAGTTGAGATGAAGAAAAATTGAATTAAAACCCTAATTTTTCCCACTCATACCTCAAAAATGGCTCAAATGGGACTCATTCACCACTAATGGTGAATGGGCCCCACCTAGATGGGAATAATTTTCCACTAATGGTGAATGGGTCCCACAGGGGCCAATTTTTCTAGTTGGAGTGCCCAGAAGTAAGAAAATTAGGTTTATATGATGACTATATTGGTTGTTTGATAAAATTATGCCTTGAGATGCACAATATGGGTTAATAGGGGCCTATTAGTGATTATGTAAATGTAAAATAAGGATTGGGACACAAAATTCAATGTGAAAGTGTGATTAAATACACTTTACAACACTAAAATGAGGTCCACATAGCCTAGGAAAGCACAAAAACTAATGTGAATGTGCAAGACACATTACAACACTAGTTTATCATTAAGTTTATTTCAAAAACCTTCTATATTGATGTAATAATATTATTAAACACATTTTATAATGTTGAATTAGGGAGAAATGGGTTCATTAAGTCTAGAAAAGCATGAAAGTCCTTTACAAGACTTTACAACACCTTTACAAGACATCGTTAAAATCATGTTATTCGATTTACAAGGGTCCAAGACCTAGTGTGGATGCATAAAATTCCACACAACACTAGATTAAGACCTCATTAAGTCCAATTTATCATGAATTAATATCATGCCAAGCAAAGGGTCCTTTTTTCTACAGCACATTTAGCCCCCACTTTAGTGAGAGGATGAACTTGCTTCAAACTCACACTAAAGTAGACATTTAAGAGCGATCCAAGTGTTCAGATGCAAATGATAAAGAATGAAAAAGATCAAGAAGGAAATAAACCCCCCAAGATCTAAGATCCTAAGACAAACCATCAAGATGCAAAATCATGTAATGGCAAGAACTAAGAGGAATGAAAGTGAGGTGGATCAAGCTTCGATTGTTTGTCCAACTAGTTGTGAATAAGTTCTAGGCTTGTTTGTTCCTAAATGAATTGTGTACTCACTCTAGGGCGACATAACTCTTGGCTATCCACTAGGTGAGAAAACCCAAAAGTATACTCACTCTGGGGCCTCAAAACTTCTGGTTGTCTGCTGGGTGAGAATGCCCAAAAGGTGAAATACATATGCTAGTTAGTATGCACTCACAAACACAAAGGTGGCTATGGGGAAAACTCATGCTGCTAGATGAGCTTCCCACTCAACCATACTAAAGTTATGCATTTTGATAACTTTAATAAGGTGCCACAAAGAATATGATGTCATTTTGAGCTCTATGAAGTAAGAAAAACTTTGTATGCTTGACACTCATAGACATTGTTAATGCAGAATAGTGTAAGGATTGTTCAAAAGGATTTTTCTTTATTCATGCAAGGTCTCATCTTAGGGAAAATCATGCTTAATGTATCCAAGAGAGGATAAGTCAAAAGAAGTATCATGCTCTTGGAGGGAATCAAACCCAATGACTCCACCAGGAAAAGGATGCATCACAAGAAGAAAAAAATCACACAATGAAATGTGAATGGTGATGTATGCCTCCACTTTAAGTGGTTGTGAGCACCCACATTGTGAGCAGTTCATTTAAAGTAGAAGAAGGAGAAATGAGAGCTTACTTAGAAAGCCCTATGCTAAGTCATGTGTTTCTGAGAAACTACATCATGAAAAAGAGAAGTATGTCATATGCAAGCCAATTGAAGGCATGCCGTCCACATCCCAAGCTTGCTCTTATTTATTCATGAAAGTTTAGTGACTAGCCAAAGGAGGAAATGACAAGTGAAATACAAGGAAAAGGCTATCAAACCCCTTGCACCCACTTAGTGGAGGAAAAGGTGAACCTGGAATGGATAAAAGGAAGTATTAGGTAGAAGAATGAGGTGTTGCCACACAAACAAGATCACCATAATCCTTGATAGTTTGTATGTTATTGTTGCAAAAATTCTTTGATAAAAGGGAAGATAAGTATGATATGTTGGATTTTTTTGTGTTTTCATTCCACCTATGTGTAGGAGGAAGGTTGTAACTGTTACCATAACAATCTTCCAAGTTAGATGAAGGGGGTGTGTGTTCGCGAGAAGGATTCGTTGCTTTACAAGAACATAAATCCTTTTTAATGTGATGTGTCATTGTATCATGATGGATGAGAATTATATTACCCCCACCACCACCACGGGGTGATTTGGTAGAACTAAGTTAAGCGAATGGAACACAAGGTTGTTTGGGTTGAAAGTGAGATATTTTGCACCAACCCTTAAAGGTAGGTGTGAAACTCGAATCATTACTAGAACTTGTGTGTAAAAATGAATCATATGTATATGACTCTTTGGACCATGAGGGTGAGATTTTGGAAATGTTATGGAAAGGAGATGTAGAATCCAACAATCCCTAATGATCACAAAAGAGTTTTGCTGAAGGTGAAGAGTTAGGACCAACTTGTATAGGTTCAAGTTTTGATCTAGGAATGAAAGGATTAGGGGAGTTGGAAGTGTTGTGATTAGTTGAAACATAGCTTTTCTCATCAACATCAATTGTGTATACCTTGTTTTTATATTCAAACTTCATGATACGGTGAAGGGTAGATGGGACTCCCTTCATAGCATGAATCCATGGTCTCCCTAGGATAAGATTTTATGGAAGAGGTCCTTGCATGATATGAATAGAGGTAGGAAACACTACATGTCTGACCTCAATAGGTAATGTGATCATCCCAAGTCGTTTCCTATGAACATTGTCAAATCCACGAATATGAACATCATTAAGTTGAATGAGCATTTTGTCAATTCCAAGTTTGTGTAGGAGGTCCATGCTACAAACATTAATTTCCAATCCATTGTCAATGAGAGTGTACCTAATTAGAGTTTTATTAATGATCACCTTTATCATCAAAGGATCATTTTTGTGTTGAATCTCAAGTGGGGGTAATTCATGTTTATGGAATGTGATTTCTAGCTGGGTGTCATGTATGGGACAAGGGGAGGATGTTACATGATTCAGTTTTATGTAAGCTTGGATCTCTTCCTTTTGTATTTCCAACATTTCATGGAAAAGAAGTTTGACTATTGGTAAAAGTTGAATGAGCTCCCATACAAATATATTAGCAGGAGTCTTTTTAAGATCTTCAACACTAGGCACTTTTTGAGGAAAAGGTAATGGTGTAGGAGTGTTGTGTGGTCCTCTAGATGTCTAAGTCACTAAGTCACAACTTAGTGGTTGCACAACATTGTTATGAGTATATTACATCATGAATTTCAAGGCATCTCTAAATTTTTTGTGTTTTTCACTAATGGAAGGTGACTTAGGAAGCTCACTAATTAAAGGAGATCCCACTTGTGTTATCATAATGTGAAGATTTTTTTCCTTATTGGCATGATATCTTGGTGAAGGGGATTCTAATTCCATTTGAGTATCCTCATCTAGGGAAGGTTTAGTGGTTAAGGGATATGTGTCAATGTTCATATGTTTGTGCACCATGATATTCTCACTAGGAGGAGAGTTTTTAGAAGAACAACAAGCCAAATGTTTATGACATTCATAGGTTTGTTCTTCTAAAAGGACTTCCTCACAAGTAAGGGAATTAGAAATGGTTGAAGATTGTTTTTCAAGAGGGGTTTCCCTAGGTGAAGGGGGACATCTAATATACTCATCACCTACATTGATTGTGTTGTCGAACATCAAAGTGTCTACTTCACAACTAGGAGAGATACTAGAAGAAGAACAAATGTTGTTGTCATGATCATCTAAGGTTGTATTATGTTGGTTGTGAAGGTGTTGTCCACTAAGAGAAGTAAAAGGAGAAAAACAACTAGGATTCTCAAAATTCTCATTAATTGATTCTTCTACTAAAATATCTCCATCACCAAGAGGAGAGATATTATGAGAACAAGAATGATCATTATGAATGGACAAAGTTGTAGTATCTTTCACTAAAACACTCTCATAGGGAATGGATGGGAAATGTTTCTTAGCATGTCTAACTATGTAAGGTATAATCATTGTTTCAATAAGAATGCAAAGTACATGTAACCATTTCCTGCAATGTTTTAGCAATATGAACATTGTATATGCAAAGATACAAAACATTCTTATCTAATATATGCAAGATTTGAAGAATGAAAGCAATGTACATGTAAGAATGAAAATAAATTTTAACAAACTAATGAAAAGCTTCATGAAATATTGTATATGCAAAAGAGAAAAGTAATTTTATCAATGTTAGGAAAAATTGTAGAAATGTAATCATTTTCAGATCGAATGGTGTGTACAAATGAAGTGGTTTGAAGAATGAGTAATGTAAAATGATTTTTTTGAGCTAGATGCATAAAAAAAAATTCTAGAAACTTTCTAGACTTATACTATATGATACTAGGAGGCTTAGGAAGCACAAAAGTGAGGTTTCTAATGCTATTTAACAGTTAGTCAAAAATCTGGATAGGGACTGATTCACCTAGTATGGCGAATGTGTCCCAGTACTGGGATTTTTGCAATATTTTCAGAAATTTTGAATGGTTTTCAATGTTTTTAATGTTGTATGATGTAGACCTGAGATGGAGATGCAGAATTTTAGAAAATTTTAAGGAAATTTTATGCAAAAATGCAAGCTAAATCCACTTTTTTCTGAATACATTTTTTTTGAAACCCTAGATGCAAATGACCTAATGCAACTCTAATGAAAATTCAATGCAAGCTAGGATTAGGATGAAAATGGACTCCAAAGTAGAAAATAAAGTGATCTAAAAGTAGGACTGCCAGAATGAACGCTATAAATTTTTGGCACCATGTAGCCTCTAGTTCTTGGGTTTTCACAAAGGAGAGGTAGGGCCAAAAATGCTAAGGGTTCATTTGAATTTTGTTATGTATGATATTATATGAGCTAAATGAGATTATCTAAATGTAGTTATTTGAACTAATTTATTGATTATGAATGAAAAATATAAGAATTATGCTATGTTGTAAAACACAATGTGTAATACAAAATTACCTACAAATGAATGGAAAAATGTAACAAAAAAGAATCAGACTAAAAGTGTGCACCTATAACTTTGATGAAGACTTTAAATTACATTTGAAATTTTTTTTATGCTATTTTTTAGGCTTGGAAGGACTCATTCACCATTCTGGGCGAATCAGTCACAGTTCTGCCAAACTGTACCGAAACCTATTTTTGACAAAAGGGTATCTAAAAATGTAAAAATCTAAAAAATGACCTTGGGGTGGGACTCATTAACCACCCATGGTGAAAGAGACCACTTTTCAATTTTTGAATTTTCAAAGGTGGATTTCAAAGCTTTCGATCTACACTTTGATGTTCTATAGGTGTCCGCTTTTGAAACTCTAATTTATGGGTCTGAAAATGAGATTTTGTTGATTCTTTTACTTTTTGAATGAGAAGAGGACTTTAAAAACTTTTTAACTTTATCTATGTAATGATTTCCAAGCTTCCAAAGGACCTAAATTTGCAAATACACAATGCAAGAGAGAGAGATTTTGAATGTTAGGGCATGGGGGTTTCCTTTGTCAAACCCCATTTAGGAAATTAAACCAAAATGATGAAAGAATGGAATAAACACAGCACGGAATAGATTACCTTTCCAATGATGATATATCTTGAAATTCTACAACAAAACATGAAGATTCTACCCTTTGGAATGTCTAAAAGGTGTTACCATTGTGACTCCAGGAATGACAAAAACCGGTGCAAGAGCACCTAGGAGGCATTTGGAAACACTAGGCAAAATTTGGAAGCCTGGGAAGAATTTTGTGATTTTGATGTTTAAGGTCATGTTGAAAATTTAGTTTTGAGTTGTGAGATGTTAGAAGATGTTAGGATGAAGGTTGATCAGTAACTTATAGTTGAGTGGATGAGTTTCTCAGTTTGTTTCACTAGGTTCGACTAGGAGTCAAAAATAAAGTCCAAAATGTTGCATTTGTGCAATTTTGGCCTATTGTGGTGGTTAAGTCCGACCAATGGAGAGGTAACCACCTTGGAAGCCTTTAAAAGGTAGTCCTCGAACTAGAATGTGGGTTGGAAAAAAAATCATTGTATTTGTGTGGGTTTACTGTTCATATGAAAAAACATTGAAGTTCTTGCAATTTTCTATTTTTTTGTTCTTTTACTGTGTTAATGGAGAGTTCCAGGTTGTGAGAAGTGTGTGGAACATGTGATAACTGTCTTACAAGCTTTGTGTAGTCAGTAATTAGCATGTCTCAACGTTTTATAGCTTTGCTTTTAGTTAGTTTTGTTTCTTTTCAATTTCTGATCAAACTGACAAGCTATAAATAATGGAGTCTTAGACCTCTATTTTCCTCTATACCTTGTGTATAGACTTTGGGAAATGAGGCTAAGCTCCATTCCTATAAATAGGATAGGTCTAGGAGTCTTAAAGAGGCAGGAAACCATGGTGGAAGACTGTTACTAGGTGAGCTTGATAGTGCCCGGTTAGAACAGTCAAGGAGAGCAGAGCACTAAGGTTGCAGGGGTGACCATTCCTTGGTAAACCAAGGTGTGTGATGGTTGCAGGAGGCCTTACAAAGGCTTGGCAGGTAGCAAGAGATCTCACCAATCCGTTTGGTGGTTGTAATAAGCAAACAGTTCACTGTGAAGGTCAAGAAAAGGCCTAAAAAGCCCTAATTCCCACAAAAATAGGGTTACGCCTGTGTACGGCCTGTGAAGGCCAAAAACCTAAAAAATATTGGAGAGGTAGGAAAATGAACCGGGGTCCTTTTTGGAAGTTTGTGATGTTCTTTGGAAGATTTGGATTTTAAATCCTACTTTCTCAGGTTAGGAGGCCTAATTGGGGCTCAAGGGCTAGTAGCCCTTCTTAAACCCTAGGAGAGGGTTTGGAGTGAGCGATGGAGAAACGGTGATTGGTGATTGATCTTAAACCATAGAGGAATGGTTTTGAGGCTTTGGAAGTCATCCCACACCCCTGCATCAAGTTAGTGAAGCATTTGAGAGATAGCTAGTCTTTAGGTTGAATAAGTGCTAAGGAGAGAATGAGAGAAAGAACACCAAGATTGGCTTGGTTAGGAGAATGCAGATGATTGTAGGGTTGGCCAGGAGAACCAGGGGTGCCTAACAAGCATTAGGGCCTATAGGTTAAGAAGGTAGAGAGTGACACCGAAGGGTTTTCCAAGGTGAGACCCAGAGCATGGGACAATGAGTGTCTCATCCAACCCTACCCTATCAGATTGGTATCAGAGCAAGTTAAAGATTTGAGAGAGAGTAATATATGTCAGAGGTTGAGTCAAGTGATACTACCATCATGGTGACAAATGCACAATTGGCCAAGATGGTTGAAGAGTAGGAGGAAGATAATAGGCAATTGAGGGAAAGAATAGCCCAACTTGAGCAAGTAGTGAGGAGTGCGCAATTTGAAGGAAGGATACCAAAGGAAGAAGAGGTTGCAGAGGAAGACAAGACCCCTGAACCTCACCCTATCCTAAAAGAAGAGCCTTTCTTGAAGGCATTGAAGGCCTTGAGTGGAAAAGCACTTGAAGGCATACCACTATTTAGTGGGAAAATGGAAGTTGATCTAGTCATGGACTGGATAGAGGGAATGGAAAACCGTTTTGAGTGTGATGAAGTCACTGAAGCACATAAGGTAAAGGTGGCCAAATCAAGACTAAGAGGGATCTACCTTGACATGGTGGAAATTCATTCAAACAGAGAGGGAAAAGGAAGGCAAGCAACCTATCACTACTTGGAAAGGAATGGTTGCCAAAGTGAGGGAAGCATACATGCCAAATGATTATGAGATTCAGTTACACAAGAAGAGACAAAGCCTAAGGTAGAAAGAACAAGATGTGAATACCTACATAGAGGAGTTCCAAAAACTTTGTATGAGGTCTAATGTTTCAGAAGATGAAAGTCTCAAGGTGGCTAGGTATCTTAATGGCTTGAAGTGGAACATTCAAGAGGAGATGGCTCTTTTAAGTCCTAAGATAGTACATCAATGTTACCAATTGGCTATCAAGATTGAGGAAAGAAACAAGAGGAAGCAAGACCAGGCTTCTAAGTAGGGCAAAGGCGTGCAGGATCAAAGAGACTATGACAGCTGAAGTGGCTAACAAGGTAGAGGTAATGACCAGAGGAACCAAGGAGAGTTTAAATCCACATATCATGGCAATGAAACATCTTCTAGAGGAGGATATAATAGAGGTAGAGGACTACAAGGAGGTTCAAATAGAGGAAGAGGAGCAGGCAGGAGCAATTCATATTTTGCAAACATGAAATGCTACCATTGTAGTCAAGTAGGTCATCTTGCTTATAGGTGCCCGGAGAAAGCATCTTCATCAAGCAATGAGAAGAGAGTGGCTTATGCACAAGAGGACACCATGAGTCCTAAGTCATCTGAGATCAGTCATATTGAATCTGAGGTAGGAGAGAATCTGATGTTCAGTAGAGTTTTGATCAGACAACCAGTCAAGGAAGAACCAAAACAAAGGAGAGCTCTATTTAGAGTAAGATGCAAGATACTTGGTAAAGTGTGTGCAAGCGTAATAGTGGTAGATTCCCGTGTTCAAACCATAATATAATCCCCTGTGAGGAGGCAGCAATGAAACTGGAAATTGGAGAAGGTACCCCACATACTAACCCTTACAAGGTCACATGGCTAAACAAGGGGCAGAGTGTTTTAGTAAATGAGCAGGTAACGGTGGAGTTTTCCATTGGAGGGTACAAGGACAAGTTAGTTTGTGATGTTTTACCCATGGATGCATGCCATCTACTACTGGGCAGACCATGGAAGTATGATAGAAGTGTCATGTATGATGGAAAAGAGAACACCATTTCATTCAAGAAGGATGGGAAGACTTTTAAGTTGCAGTCACTATCAGAAGAAGATGAAGGACAGTCAAAGACACCAAACATCATGTTGAGCAGTGGTAAAGAGTTCCTTAACAACCTACATCAAGGGAGTGAAGGATGTGTGGTTGTGTTACAACCTAAAGAGGAAGATAAGGCTGAAAAGACAGTCCTACCGGAAGCAGTCCAGAAGTTACTTGAAAGGTACAAGAGCATAGTTATTGATGGTACACCTACAACTCTACCACCAAAGAGAGCCATAAGTCATCAAATTGACTTCATACCTAGAGCTTCATATTACCAAACAAAGAAGCATACAAGCTTACACCAGATCAGAACCTAGAAGTAGCTAGGCAAGTGCAGGAGTTGTTGGATCAAGGATTGATTCAAAAGAGCATCAGCCCATGTGCAGTACCAGTGGTTTTAGCATCCAATAAAGGAGGCAAATGGAGGTTATGCACTGATTCTAGAGAAATAAATAGGATCACCATTAGGTATAGGTTCTCTATTCCTAGAATTGAAGACTTAATGGATTGTCTTGAGGAGCATTTAATCCTTTCACCAAGTTGGATCTCAAGAGTGGATACCATCAGATTAGAATTAAGGATGGTGATGAGTGGAAGACAAATTTTAAGACAAATGATGGGTTGTATGAGTGGAGAGTGATGCCATTTGGTCTCTCCAATGCCCCTAGCACATTCATGAGGCTCATGAATGAAGTACTCAAGGACTTTATAGGGATATTTGTGGTGGTATGCCTTGATGACATCCTCATATACAACAAGACAGCAGAAGAGCATTTGAAACATGTGGAGTTGGTTCTTAGAAGTTTGCAAGAAGAGAAATTCATAAATCAATCTAGATAAATGTGAGTTCTTTAAGCAAGAGCTAGTCTATTTGGGTTATGTAGTGTCCAAAGGATCATTGAATATGGATCCAAGCAAGGTGGAAGCCATCCTAAACTGGCCTACACCAACCACAGGGACTGAGGTAAGAAGTTTTGATGGATTGGCTCAATTTTATAGAAAATTCATAAGGAACTTTATGGCATATGTACCAAGTCTTAGATAAAAATCAAGGGTGGTTTAAAACTAAGTTTGTGTGGACTCAAGAAGTCGGTAGAAAGGGTTTATGAAACTAAAACAAGAGGTGGAACCAACCCATTCCTTTTGTTACCTAGTTTTGAAAAACTGTTCATTGTTGAATGTGATGCAAGTGGAGTGGCAATAGGAGGAGTGTTAAGTCAAGAGGGCAGGCCTATAGCCTTCTTTAGTGAGAAGCTCAATGAAGCAAAGAAGAAGTATTCAACCTATGACTTAGAAATTTATGCTTTGGTTCAGTCACTTAGGAAATGGAGGCATTATCTTCTACCCAAGGATTTTGTAGTCTTTACTGAAAATCAAGCACTTAGTTTTATCAACACTCAAGAGAAGTTGGCACACCGGTGATTTGAAATGGATGGAAT
>VDFB02135829.1:0-18040 GCA_007258455.2 Sequoia sempervirens | reverse complement strand
CAATGTCCAAGTTGGTGCTTCTGTAACTGTGTAAACTTCTTCATTTGGAAATTCAGTGTCCAGAGGGTAAGCATCTACTAATGGTGCCTCGACCAACTGATCAGCTATGACCTGTCCCTTTATGGCTTTCCGCTCCACATACTCTATGTCAGATTCGCTTAGGAGCATGACCCACTTGGCCATGCGGCCAGTCAGAGTGGTTCTAGATAACAAATACTTCAGTGGATCAATTTTAGCAATTAATTTGACTGTATGGCTGAGCATGTAGTGTCAAAATTCCTGTGTGCTGAAGACTAGTGCGAGGCAGGCCTTTTCCATGGGGGAGTAGTTTAATTCATAGCTGACTGATGTAGTACATCATCCTCTCCTTCGATGATTCATCATGTTGTGCCAAAAATGCCCCCAGTGCGACTGAAGTGGTAGAGATATACAACAAGAGGGGTTTTTTGGGAATAGGGGGCATCAAGATTGGAGGATGAGCTAAGTATTCTTTGATCTTATCAAAACCTGTTTGACACTGTTAGTTCCATCGGAAGTTGGAGTCTTTCTTCAGGAGATGAGTGAATGGCTGACATTTGTCTGCTAGATGGGCTATGAACCGATGGATGGATTGCATCTTCCCTTGGAGGCTTCTTAACTATTTCAGATTGCGCGAGGGTGGCATGTCCAGAATAGCCTTCACCTTGGCAGGATCAACTTCAATACCCCTTCGGGAGACTATAAAACCCAGCATTTTTCTCGAGGTAACCCCAAAGACACACTTTTTTGGATTTAGCGGCAACTTGTAATGCTCTAACCTTTCAAAGATATTTTTCAGTACAGTAGGATGTTCTGCTCGTGTTCTGGATTTCCCTAACAAGTCGTCGACATAATCCTCCATGATGATATGGATGAAGTCATGGAAGATGACCATCATTGCCATCTGATATGTTGCCCCTGCATTTTTGAGACCAAAGGGCATAACATTGTAACAGAAAGTACCCCAAGGTGTTGTGAAGGTATTCTTGTGTTGGTCCTCAGGTGCAATTCGAATCTGATTATAACCAGAGAAGCCATCCGTAAGGGATAACATCCCATGTCCTGCTGTGAGGTCGACCAACATGTCAATGTTAGGCAGAGGGAAGTTGTCTTTTGAGTAGGCCTTGTTAAGATCTCTGAAATATGTGCAAATACCAATGTCTCCATTTGGTTTGGCAACTGGTACTATATTGGAGATCCACTTAGAGTAGTCAATTGGTCTGATAAAACCTGCATCTAGTAAGTTCTCCAACTCCTTCTTGACTAATAATGCCACTTGTGGATGCATCTTGCAGAGCTTCTGTTTGATAGGTTTGGCATCTAGGTGAATGTCTAGATGATGAACCACTAAGGCGGGGTCTAAGCCCGGCATGTCTGAATATGAGCAAGCAAAGTTAATGATTCCCTCTTGGAGTAGCTACATGATGACTAGATACTCTTGCTCTGAGAGTGATTTAGCTACATAGGTGATCTTAGGATTTTCAGCAGTACCCAGATTAACTTCTTGAGTCTCTTCAATTAAAATGGATGATCGGGTAGATAACTGAGTTCCTACAAGGGGAAGATGAACATCTCCATCTTCCGGTGCCTCTTCGAAGTTTTTTCCATTAGATGTGTCATTTATTTTTACTTTTCCAAGGTCAGGAAGTGCCTCAGGGAGGTTTTCACTAGATGACCATTTTTTATTTTTCTTATTCTTATTTTTGTGACTGGAGCGTTCATCCTCCCCCAATCCCATGAGGTTGACATATGTATCTGCAAACATATTGATAGGTGTGCTATTACGTAGGTCCCAATCAATAAGCTCAGGATGACGAAGGGATAGGCTAATGGTGTAGACGGATAGGCATTCAAACATGGATGATAGGTCGGTGTGATCGACGTCATCGTATGCATGTATGATGAATTCCTCCTCAAGTATGTCTTCCAATGAGCCATTGTCCACAATGACACTATTGTAGGTATTAGACGATGTTCCAGGACCTTTCTACTTTTTATCGTATCTGATGCCTATGTTCTTTGGCAGCTTTGATGTATCAATAGGTTGTAATTGCCCCTGTTCTTCTTTACCTAGGCCCCTACCTTGGTAGTTACACTTTTATGCAAACTTAGCTGACCAAGGATATGCTTCTTGAAAATATTCTTTTAGAGGGGGATCTGGTTGGGGTTCTTCTCGGTATACCCATTGACTTATATGCTCTTCTAGTGCATCTATCTTGATACTAGGGGACCTAAAAGTGGTGGTAGGGATGTTTTTACCATTGAAGGTGACAGTCTTGTCTTCCTTTGGAGTAGCATGTGAAGGTTGGCCATACTCGTGTGGCGATAGGGGAATGGTTGCTATATTAAGGGCAGTATGCATTTCATATTCTCCACACCCCTTGTCAATTATCTAGACTTTTGTGACTGTAGGATCAGTGGTGGAAGATGGAGTGGTTGTCGTGATGGAGGGTGGATTAGCAGATGATGACTGAGATGCCCCCATTTCGACGCCGGGACAATAATGTAAATGGGGGAAGGACGCTTCTAAAGCGCGACAATATTCAAAAGGTTGGGGGTCAGCATAGATGGTGACTTCCTGTCCGTTGACTGGGAATTTTAGGCACTGATGGTACGTGGAAGGGACGACTTGCATAGCATGGAGCCATGGGCAGCCAAGGAGGAGATTATACGGCAAGTCCAGATCAAGGACATGACAGGTAGTGTATTGAACCATAGGTCCCACTTAGATAGGAAGACTGATAATTCCCTCTGAATTCCTTTCTGCATTATCATAGGCCTTGATCGTGATGATCTGATTACTTAAATCTGCTTGAGTATACCCCACCTATTTTATGAATTTTAGAGTACACAAATTGAGGGAAGAGCCATTATCTATCAAGACCCTTTTTATTTTATGGTGGGCAACAACGACTTCAATATGCAAGGGGCGATTATGATTGACATCGATAGTTGGCATGTCATTTTGGCTGAAGTGCAGTTGATAAGATAAAGCCAGCTGTCCTACCAAAGCTTGGAATTGTGTAGGATCAATGTCATTAGGCACATGGGTTTCTTGTAGGGCTCTGTTGAGGATTTCTTGATGTACAGGAGAAGACTTAAGCAAATCCAAAATGGAGATGAGTAGGGGTCTTTCCTAAGTGATCAAGGATGTTGTACTAGGAGCTTACATGAGTTGATTGGGCGGGTGCGGAGGCTGCAGGGACAGTGATGCGTGCTCATCGTGTAGTAACAACACACTGAGGGTCTTTGGCTTTGACATGTATCATGGATACCCGAGGCTCTACCTACTCAATGTAATGAATAATACCCTCGTAATTGAGGGGTACATTCTTATAGCTCACATTATTTGTGTTGTCTTGGGGATTACTGTTTGAGGTGCTTGGGCCTTGATTATGGTTTGGAAAGGTGTTTTGATATATCTGCAACTGAGCGTTGGACGACAGAGCTTGACTGGCGTCAACCTTGATATCTCCTCGATCAATGAGGTCTTGGATATAGTTTTTCAGACCCTGGCACTTATTCAAAGAGTGTCCTTTGATTTTATGGAACTCACAATATTCATTTTCCCTAAACCATGCGGTCTTGGGCTTGGATTCGTCAAGTGGCTTGGTGATAGGGAACGTGATTGGGTAATTAATCTGTAACAATTTATTGAAGACAACACTCAGGGGTTCTCCTAGTTGAGCGTACTGATGTTTAGCGTTCCCCTGGTTGTTCTGATTTGACTGTTGAGGAGGACGAGGTGCCCCATGTGGTACATATATGGTGTTAGGTATGGATGGTTGCTGTCTCTAGGATGTGTTAGCCACGTGGAAATGTTTAGTATCAGTGATGCCATCATTTACTGCGTTCTTGTTCTTGTTCCAAAAATGTGGCTTGTCATTGAATGACCTTTCTTTATCCTGATTATATATTTTGACGTGCCCTTTGGCAACAAGGGCACGTTCAAGGATAGGTCCCTTTTCCACTAGCTCCGCAAAAGTGGTGACACAATGTAATCTAAAGTTATGAGCCATGTCAGGATGAGAGTTCTCCACGAATAGGGTTACCATGTCCTTCTCTCTTAGAGGAGTCTTCATTCGGCTTGCCAACGCTCACCACCTTTGAAGGTAGCTAGCAAAGGTTTCCCCCTCCCGTTGTTTCTCTTTGAGGAGATCTAAGGTATCAGTGTCCTCCAAATTGAAGGAGAAGTAGGATACAAATTTTTCTGACAAGTTCGTAGAAGATTTTATGGACCCTTTTTCGAGGGCCATGAACCATTCTAGGGCAATGCCTGTTAGGCTCCGAGGAAATAGGCGCAAGAGATAATTATCGTTATGCATAACTTCCTGACACTGGGAGTAGAACTCTTGCAAGTGGGCCTTAGTATCTTTGTTCCCCTTGTATCTGTCAAATTTTGGTATTTCAAAATGTTTAGGGAAGGGGATCAACGAGATGGAGGGATCGAACGGATACGGGCATATGTCTTCGAACTTGAATGATTGTTTGCTAGTCCTTGCCTGAAGATCTTTCAGAGTGGCTTTAATTTCTAGCAAATATGAGTTGAGTGGTGGTTGGTTGGGTGGATATAGGTGGTAGGATGACAGAGGATCCTGCTGAGAGAGCGGCGAATTGTTTAGGTATGGGTTCAGATGGTGGAGTGATGACATCCCTTGTTGGTATGCTAGGGGAATTTGTTGATACGTGGGTTGTTGTGGGGTATAATATGGATTCGTTTGATAAGGATGTGAGGTGGGTTGCTGAGGAGCTTGGATGTGATGTTGCGGATTGACATGTTGACACTAGGGGAGTTGTTGTGATTGTTGGGAAGCTGCATAAGGTGGTTGCTACTAGGACTGCTGTTGGTAATAGGGATACTGTGGTGGTTGATAATGTGATATGAGATGTTGCATGGGATGAGATGACATGTTGTACTGTGCTCTAGCTCACGGTCGTAGGATGGATGCAAGGAAAGGAGATATGGTCTGAGTGGGAGGTCGGGATGGATTGTTTTGTGGCTGATATGGTGGTTGTTGTGAGGAAAATAGCAGTTGTTGTTGTTGGGGCGGTTGGGATAACGTAGGGGAATTTTTCAAGGGAGGTTGTTGGGTATCGAAGGGAACATTCAGAGGGGGTAGATTGGATTGAGGCAGCTGTGGGGATGCATATGAAGGTGACAGTTGATTTAGAGCCCCAAAAGGTAGAGGCAATGCAGTGAAAGGGTTGCACCCAGTGTTGACGGGAGGCAGATTCGAAGGGGATGGTGCCGGTAGCATTAGTGGTTGTGGTTGCAGGACATTTTTGGGCATGCCAAAGGCAAAAGGATCATTGGGATCAGTGGTTTGGGTGTCCCCATGACTGAGATTGTAGGATGCGGGGGATTTCCAATGGGATACAGAACAACATTGCCGAATTTAGGTCGATGCAAACTTTCTACGGAAGGAACATCGGGGACATATGAGCTAGCTAGGATGTTATGTGAACCTTGGGGTATGTTAGGTGTGGAGCCACCATACTTGGATAGGTTGACACCTGACGAAAATTTAACACCCTTGTCAATTAGGTGAGCCAAGATCTCTTTGCCATGTTTTTCAAGAAGGCGATCCATCATTTGCACATTAACTGGGTTACTAAAGTGTTCCTCAAACGTAACCTCAGGTTGGATGACCATGTTTTCATCCCCGGGAGGTGATGTATTTTGACTATCGATATGGGATTGTGATGAGGTGCCATTGTGAGGATCTCGGGGGATGTTTGCACTATTATTGGGGTCTTGTGAGACATTAGTTGTGTTGTTAGGATCTTGAAGGATGTTTGGTTGGGATTGTTGTTCAACCATTTTCCTTGTTTGTGACTGGGTCTCAACGGGCATGCAATATTACGGATTAGGATGACTTTGGTGATGAAAGAATTGATTTGATTTGATGATTGATTAACCGAAAAGGATGTGGCTTGACAGGATTGGTTTGATTGGATGATCGATTAGCTACTGAGGCCAGGGCTTGATGAGATTGATTCGATTTGACTGAAGTGGACTAATTTGATCGGTAGATGATGAGTCGATCTGGATTGGATGATAGTGATCAGAATCTGAAACTTAGTTCAAGAGTGATCTTTAGTAACACTAGGTGTTGATTTATCGAATAAAGGGGGGATGTACGATAATGACACCGAATCCAACTTGAGATGGAAGTGGATTGATTGGGCTGACAAAGATGACTGACTTAGGATGGATGATGATCCGAAGTTGGTTTCGATGGATGACGATTAGAGGTGAATACCTAGGTCAATTTGGATAACTGCTCTAACAAGGTTTCAATGGGGTATCGATGGTCTGAAATGTGGAAATGATAACTAGCACGTGGGTTCTAAATGGGTGAACGGATGTACGAGCTGAGGGGGTGAACGTTTAGGATGATGAATGGATTCTTGAAACGAGTGGACGGATGTCCAAAACGAGAAGATGAGTGATCAAGATGGCAGAACGAAGGTTCTAGCTGGTGAAGTGGATAAAAAAGTTGATCGATCAAGGGTCAAGTCCGCCCCTGTACAGGTCAGGTTTTCCCAAGGAGAAAAACTGATCAAAATAGGTCACAACAGGCCTGAAACAGGTTGGTCAAAAGGTCAAGTCCACCCCTGGATGAGGGCAAGTCCGCCCAAGGAGCAAAAACTGACCAAGCTAGGTCAAAAATGACTCTAAAAGGACTAATTTGAATGTCAATTTCACCCCTGCATGACAGAAAGTCTGCCCAAGGAGCAAAAACTAACCAAACTAGGTCAAAAATAGGCTTGAAAGGACCAGTTTTTAGGGCAAGTCCACCCCTGGATGAGGGCAAGTCCGCCCAAGGAGCAAAAAATGATGAAATTAGGTCAAAATTAGGCTCCAAAGGACCAAAAGCTAATGAAATTAGGTCAAAATCAGGCTCCAAAGGACCAGTTTTTAGTGCAAGTCTGCCCCTAGATGAGGGCAAGTCCACCCAAGGAGCAAAAACTAACCAAACTAGGTAAAAAATAGTCTCCAAAGGACTAGTTTTTAGGGCAAGTCCGCCCCTGGATGAGGGAAATTCTGCCCAAGGAGCAAAAACTGATGAAATTAGGTCAAAATCAGGCTCCAAAGGACTAGTTTTTGGGGCAAGTCTGCCCCTGGATGAGGGAAAGTCCGCCCAAGGAGCAAAAACTGACCAAACTAGGTCAAAAGCAGTCTCTAAAGGACTAGTTTTTAGGGCAAGTCTGCCCCTGGATGAGGGCAAGTCCGCCCAAGGAGAAAAAATTGATGAAATTAGGTCAAAATTAGGCTCCAAAGGACTAGTTTTTAGGGCAAGTCTGCCCCTAGATGAGGGAAAGTCCGCCTGTTTGTGAGGTTTGACTTGATTTTTGACAAAAAAGACTAAGGAAAAGGACTCAAAACACAACAATCATCAATCAAAAGACTATGGCTGAGTGAAATAAATCGGATAATCACTGGTTTCGCACAAAGAAGACAATTTAGACAACACAAGCCTAAGTCTAGTAGAGGGGTATAGCTGAAAAAGTCCTCTAATATATGATGAACATGGTTACTAGGGAGTCCTCGATATACACCCGGTACGTGAGGCCCAAACTGTGAACACCAGCCCGTTACAAGCGTGAGTCGAGAACCTAAAAGGCTCGGACCAACTCTTCACATCATCCCGATGCTTTGCCAATTAAAATGTGGTTGGATTGAGGTACAACTTTTGCTCTCCCCCCTTTATATACCCCGCCAATACGTGTGGTTGGAATCATCCCTTGGGGTGATGAAATCCCCAAGCAAGTCCCACTAAGAAAAGTAAAATAGGTAGACTCAAAAGACGTGGTAAGCTACGATTTCTTGTCACCCAGGATCATTGAATGGCGCAAGGGGATTGGATACGTCAAATAGCTCACCCAAAAAAATAGCATACAAGGTTGATTGACACCTTTTAATTAAACTATGTTCCTAATTAGGGGTTAAGAACCCTTAAAATAGCAAAAAAATTGCTAAAAAATTGAAATTTCACCTTTTCAAAAAAGCTGTCGGGCAAATCCGCCTGTTTGTGAGGGCATATCTGGCTATCTGGGGAAAATATGGTTGTCTGTTAGGTCGGGTCTGCCTGTTTGTTAGGTCGGGTCTGCCCCTCCATGAAAAAGTTCTAAAAAACAATTTCTGCAGTCTGGGGAGGGCAGGTCCACCCCTGGAGAGGGTCAGGTCCGCCTGTGGAGGGCAGGTCCGCCTGTCTATTAGGTTAGGTCCGCCCCTCTGTGAAATTTTTTCAAAAACCACTTTCTACAATCTGGGGAGGGCAGGTCCACCCCTAGAGAGGGCCAGGTCTGCCTATGGAGGGCGGGTCCACCTGCCTGTTAGGTCGGGTCCACCCCTTTGTATCCTGTACCTCTAAAAAGTCAAAAAATAGAAAACATGAAAGCAAGAGACCTGTTTGTGGGTCCCACTAGGCATGCCAAAAATGTGATAGGTCGAATCTAGGTGCTAGAAAATAAGCAACAAACAAAGTAATGTAAATAACACTAAAAACAACCTACACCTCAAAATTAGCCTAGTTGGATTCAACACAATATAAAAACAATAAATGAAACCTTTTACCTTGTGTCGAATCGATCCTTTGGTTGGCCCTTTGATCTTTGGTGTTATGTGCTCCTTGGATGTCAAGAGATGCAAGCTAGATGATGGTATGAATGTGGATGCAAGTGAGTGCAAGCATGAAAATGGCTAAGTATGGATTCTAGGAAAAATTTGCAAGAGTTTGGCTACAATGCATGATCTCTCCAAAATGAGAGAAAAGAGGGGGTATTTATAGAGATTTTGGAAATCTCCAGGGAAATGGATGGTCAATATTGAGCCACCAAGATCAAGATGTAGGGCTAAGGTGAGTTGAGAACTCACAAGCCCTCACATCTTGACATGTGGCAAGTGATATGGCTTAAAAGGGATGATGTGTACATGAGGTGGAGTGGTAGTACATGACATAGAGAGGGTACATAGTACCTTGGGATTGGGACAAGATCTCCTCATAAAGGAGGTAATTGTCCCCATGTGGGTGAGAGGACATGTGGGGAATTAAAAATTCCTCAAATATTCTCATGGGGAAGAGAGAAGGAATTTAAAATTCTTTCAAATGCATTGGGGGATTAAATGTGAATTAAAAATTCACATGGGGAATGGAGATGCCTTGTTCAAAGAAAGAAAGTTTTTAATGAAGTTGACTAAAGACACATTCCATAAATGATATGGGGATTAGAGATGACCTAATTAGGTGATTAAAGTTGTGCAAGTACTTGATTAGACTAATTAAGGACTCATTAGAGACAAGTGGGAAATTATGGAGGATGGGACCCTAATGATGATTAGGGGTGTGCACATCTTAATCATAAATTAATTATGACTAAGAAAGAGGGTTAGATTGCTAAGAGGGATTAGAGGCCAACTTGCAAAAGTTGGAGGATGTGACAATGAGAGAGAAAATAGGGAATTTAAAAATAAATTTAAAATTCCAAAAGATAATATGACTAAATTAAATAAAGTGATGCATTTATTTAATTTAGAGAGGAAATAGGGGAAAAGTATTTATTAAATTAGATACCTTGGGAAACCTTATGCAAGAAACATAATATTAATTAAATGAATGATTTAATTAATACCCGCAAAGAGGAGCAAAGGGATGATTAAGAAGACGAATTTGACCATATGGAAGTGGTCAAATTTGGATGTCTACACCCACAATCTAGATTGGTTCTTTGATAACTAGATGGTTTTGAAAGCCAATCCCCTTCCAGGTTGGTCTGTGAACAGGAAATTCAGATCGAATGTAGTGCCTCAGGAGAATTTTCTAGGATTCATCACCATTAAGAGCTTTGATTATCCATTTCAAACACAAGGAAATCCCCTTTTGCTGAGTGGAGAGCAGGCCAAGCCCTCTATAGTCTCTGAGAAGTTAGAAAAAATCCCATGCATAATGTGGTGAAACGATTGATGAGTCTCAGAAGAGGCCCAAAGAAATTCATTTAGCAGCTTTTCAAGCTTAGCGTAAGCGACTTTTGAAGGATCCCAACAAGAAGAGTAATAGACATACGTAGCAGCTAAAAGTTTAGAGCAAACCTGAAATTTCTGAGCTAGAGAGAGAGGCTTGGTAATCTAGTAAGCCAACTTTTACTCAATCCTAGAGTGAATAACTTGCCACAACTTTGCTAGGGAAGCCAAGAAGGCAAAGGGAATGCCCGAAAATCAAAAGATTTCCCCTCGCGCAATCCACTTCCAGCCATTGAATGACAGATCCAAAAGTAAGGAAGAAAATCTCAAGGTAATCCAAACCTACTTTAATATTGTGTTCTTCCTCCAGAAGAGAGAGGAAAAAGTCATCAACAAAATGGCCATTAACAAGTTTAGCCTACAAATTGGGCAAAGAAATGCCTCTAACTCACTGCTGGGAAACTACATTAGCCAACAAATAACCAAACCTTTCACCAACAAGCACATAGAGTGAGGGGGCAAGTGGGAAACCCTTCTTGATGGAGTAGAACAAGCCGAATACAAGGGACTGGCGACCATTAATGGTGATGCAAGCAAAGGTGTTTGAGAAAAGCATTTGGACAACCTGAATGAAATTAGGCCAAAACACTGGGGAAACTAGTATGGTGAGAATAAAAGGCCATTCAATGTGGTCATAGGCTTTAGTAAAGTCAATTTTGAGGAAAATGGCTATTTGGTTAGAGTGCTTGGCCCATTCCATTCCTTCCCACACGGTAATGATATTATCTAGAATGAATATGGATTTAATGAAACCAGTTTGTTTTAGGTGCACAATCTGAGGCAAAAGATGGAAAATTTTTAAGACAAGGGATTTTGCAATAATTTTATAGGAAATATTGAGGAGCGTGATAGGCCACCAGTTGCAAATATCCTCGGGATCACCATATTTAAGTATGAATTTAATATTTGGGCCTTTATTAATTATGTTGCTAAGGGTTTTAGAATGAAAAGCTTCAAGATAGACTTTACACAAATCATGCCCAACATAGTCCCAAAGGGCTTTGTAAAATTCACATGGGAAGCCATCAACACCTGGGTCTTTATCATCTGTCATGGTGTGAGCAACCTCCTCCAGGTCTTCAACTGTGAGCAATTGCTCACAAAAGGATTTCTAGGCTAAAGATAGCCCATTTGGCACAACAACAAGACAATCCTAAAGAGCTTATTGTTGCCCCGACATGTACTCCTAACCAATGAACACTTGTTCATAATGCGTAACAAAGGCCTGCAAAATTTCAGGTAGCTCAGAAAGCACTTGGGAGCCCTCTTTGATGTTTTTAATACTAGGAGATGAGTGCTTGACACAAAGAGTGATTTTTTTTTTTTGGAGGCACGGTCGCCAATTTTTAACCAATGCAATTTGGCCTTGATTTTTGCACCTCTAGTAGCATAATTATCTGTAAATTAATTTTTGTGCCTTAATTCTGCCACCCTGACTTGTAATGAAGGGGAGAAAGGGCTAGTTGCCAGAGCCTCGGTGGTTGTATGGATGTTAGCTGTGGTTGCCTCATAAGACCTATGACAAAAGATGGCTAGCTAGAGCCCATGAATGTGAAGAAACCTTACCATGCGAGTGATGGCATCATTCCACCAAGCAATCCAACCTATATTGTGAGGTGGCATACACTTCAAATTCCAAACCATACGAATGTGGGCCAATGTGGGCTGATGATGCAACACATACATGTTCAGGAAGAATTGGGTCTTGCAGGCATGAGGCTGTCTTGACTCCCATTCAATGTGAAAAGAGATGGGGAAATGATCTAACGTCACATCCACTAACGACTTAATCAGAAGTGAAGAGATGTCAAAGGAGAAAAAATATTGAGTTGAGATCATGGCACGAGCGAGGTGCTTAAATATCCTATCAGAACTAGCTTAGTAATTACACCAAGTGTGCTAGAAAGAATGAGAATGGCAACAACCAATATTGGGATAAAAAGCCCCAATTTATTATGCATATAACACCATGCCTCTTGTTCGATAGTTTCCCATCTGAATGGTAGAGTACCATCTTTGTCATACGCCATCTCAACCATGAAATCCCCACACAAGAGCTAGGTAGCAACTGACAGTGAATCAACAATCCAACACTAGAGAAGAGATCTTTCAACAACATCATTTGAGACATGAACATTAATAATCCCAAAAGAATGACTATCAATGTTAAGAAGAATCCAAACGAACTGATATGTGGGGCAAGACCCATGATCAACCACACAAGCATGTGCCACCATGGGGACAAAAGGGTCTGCTCTGCCATGTCTAGCCTCATGATTAGTACAAAACATTTTACTGGCTGGCCGAATAGACTAGCATGCCGACATAAGCAAAAAAATAGTGAATTTTACTTCTTGCAAACATAGCACTTTATTACTAGTATACTTTTGCAGATTATCCCTAACATAATACTTCCTAGAGAGGTCTACCAGACCTCAAACATTCCATGAGAGGAAATTCATGAATGAAACTCCTCCATAGCATCAGAGTCTGACTCCTTAACCAAAGTAGAGAAGCAATTCTACAAAAATTCTGGTGGAACTGAGCCAATTTGAATGTTTGGAGAAGAAAATATTTGTTTCTCTTGTACATATTCTCCTTCTTCCAAAGGTAGAGAAGGGCTGCAAGACCGCCTTTGAGCTCCCGACACGAGAGGAGATTAAGTCGGTTGTGCTATCATGACGATAGTAGGCCGAGGCATAGTCTTAGGCCTTGGCTACACTAAAGTACTGACAGACCTAACTTGGGCCTCTTTCCCCTTCATTGAAGGGTTTTGAACTTCTTTGGATGGCTTAAGGACTTTGGAAACCGTCCCAGAGCCATTGGACTTATTTTTACAGTTCATAACCATTGTCCATTTCTCCTTTGGTTTGGTAGTAGAACTATTTGCCTGACAAGGCTTTTCAAAATCACATGGTGGCGAAGGAGTACAAGGAACCGACAAAGGGAAATCCTTAATCTTGTGGTCTGTGAATTGAAACCTATAACACCTGTTCGACAGATTGAAATAAGTTACTTTCTGGGTATGCTAGAGAGCTCCAATTTGAATTTCAATGGACTCCTTCAAATCTTGCGAAAGGTCCACTTCGACATAGACCTATTTTTGGGGTCGAGCTTGAAAGAACCTATTTGGTTCAATACAAATGACCTTCCCCGTAGAGGACATAATATGTTGCAAAAAAGGCACACAAGGCAAAGGAAAACTTGAAAACTCAATCCAAATTGGGACCCACAACTTGGTGTCATCTGAGATAGCAAATTCTCAAGTCCATGACGAGAAAACCATCAAAGATGACCAGACATACCAGGGACCATGATTCAGGATTGCTTGAACATGACTGACCTCCGCAAAGTGAAAAAGAAAAAAATCCTTGGTTAAATTTTGGACCATATCAAGGAGGACCCCATGAGGGACCTAGGCTTTGTGGACCCATTCTTTAAGCACACTTTTAGGGGGAGTCCTCCCAAAAAAATAACCAATAAGAGTATGCTGCTCAAGCCATTGACCTGTAGAATCAAAATCTGGCAAGGGTAAAACCACATTAGCTGGGGTGTCAAAAGACTTACCTCATGAAACACTATTAGAAAAATTTTTTGTGGTCACTTGTTCAAAGGGGGAGCCATTGAGCATGCCATTGAGCTGCCCACAATGGCAAGAATTGCTGGGTTAGAATTAGTTGAAGGCATAATAAAACCAATAAGTCTGTAGTAAATGCAGACAAGCACATAGTAAAAGATAAAATCTTGTGCCTAAGGCAAGGTATGACACAAGAGCTGCCAAGGATGACCGCATACACACTTGAAACCCTAGAAAAGCTCATTCACCTCCTCCTAAACTAGATTTATTGATTTTTATATGCTTTAAAATATATGGTTTAGATGAATAGTTTTAATGATGATGTCATCCAAATGAGAGGATGATGTTAGTATGACATAAGTACTTGTTTTGAAATGATGTCATCATAAGTCAAGGGTTACTTGGGATGGCGTCAACATGATGTAATGTTGACATCATCATGATACAAATAGTAGGAAATTCTAATTGAATCACGTTTTAATAGGACTCTTAGAGGCTCTATTCTTTCACAAAAGAAGATGATATAACATGATGTCATAGGTGTATGACATGAAACAAGAGTTAAGTGGATATATTGCATGTTAAGATGTTAATGATCATGTTCATATAGACTTCCAATTTCTACAATCATTCATTTTTTATTTATAAATGGTCAGGCGTAGGAAAAGTCAAGTGAATTGGATCTTTTCTTCCAATTGGTGGAGTTCAAATGAGAGTCAAATTTCTATGAATATTAACCTTTGTAGGATTTCTTAATTGAATTGATCATGCCAAAAAAGTCAAGAGAACTAGATCTTGGTTTAGTTGGAGGGGTAAAACCTACAAGTGAATTTCTCTCTTTCCTTTGTGAATTTTAAGAAACCTCTAAAAGGACCAAGACCTTATTTTAGATGCTCTATCAAACTATGATGGAATTTTGGTACATGAATCAGTCAATTTTAAAAACTTCACTAATTTTGGAAATTGGATTCAATACTATGGGACCAATCTAAAACCTAAGAAAAAGAGGGGGTCCATATTTAGGTAAAATAAAATGATTCATGTTGTGAAAAGGCACAACAAGACCATTATTTACCTCTTTCCAAAGCCACACACTTTTGGTTCTCTTGGCTTGAGGTCAAGTCTAAGTATAATTCGAGCAATCTAGATTATTAGTCCTTTTAGGAAATCTTACACGTAGTCCCTTCTCACATACAACACAAAATTTCCATTCAAATTACTTAGCTATGGTGAAAAGATTGGAAGTGGTGTACCTAGTGTGATAGGTCGAATGTAAGCGTTAGAAAACGAGTAGCAAACTAAAGAGTGCAAATAAACACCAAAACAACCTACACCTCAAGATTAGCCTAAGTTGGAATCAACACAAGATAAAAACAACAAATATAACTTTATACCTTGTGTCGAATTGATCCTTTGGTTGGCCCTTCGATCTTTGATGTGTATGCTCCTTGGATGGCAAATAGATGCAAGATGTGAAGTGTGAGATGCAAGATAGTTGGACAAAATGGATGCAAATGGCTAAGTGTAGATTGAGAAAAAAAATTGCAAGATTTTGGCTAGCAAAATGATCTCCCCTAAAATGAAAGAAAAGAGGGGGTATTTATAGGAATTTTGAGAATTCCTAGAGGAGATGGATGGCCAAGATTGAGCCACCAAATATCAAGATGTAGGGCTAAGGTGAGTTGAGAACTGACAAGCCCTCACATCTTGACATGTGGCATGTAGCCCTAAAAGGTGAAGTGGACATGAGGTGGAAGGATGGTACATGACATGGAGGGGGGTACAAAGTACCTTGGGATTGGACAAGATCTCCTCATAAAGGAGGTCCTTGTCCCCATGTGGGTGAGAGGACATGTGAGGAATTAAAAATTCCTCAAATATTCTCATGGGAGATGGGAAAGAATAAAGAATAAGTGAAAGAGACATGTGGGAAGAAGTGAAGGAATTAAAAATTCCTTTTGAGTGCCTTGGGGGATTAAAAGGTGAGAAGTGGAGTGCCTTGCCCAAAAGGAGAAAGCCTTTAATAAGGTTGACTTAAGGACATGCCATAAATGGGAGGATGATTAGTTTAGACTAACCAAATGATTAAGGTTGTGCAAGTACTTAGTTAGATGGACTAATGATTCATTAGAAGCAAGTAGGAGATTATGGAGGATGTGACCCTAATGATGATTAAGGGTGTGCACATGATAACCCTAGTTAATTAGAAGAAGATGAAGGAATTAAGATGGATTAGAGATCAACTTGCAAAAGTTGGAGGATGTGACCATGAGAGAGAAAAGAGGAATTAAAAAATGAATTTTAATTCCAAAAGGGGAATATGACTAAATTAAATAAAATGGTGTATTTATTTAATTTAGAGGAGGAAGAGGGGTAAAGTATTTATTAAATTAAATACTTTATGACCTTTATGTAAAATGCAAGGTATTAATTAAACAAATGGTTTAATTAATATTAACAAAGGGGGTAAACAACCAGATGACTACAGAGACGTGTTTGATCATATGGAAGTGATCAAATTGGACATCTACATTTTGCCCCTCTTCGAAATACTATTAGGATAATAGGGTTTCGAAGAAAAACAACATGCAGATGACTCTATAGAGGAAGAGATTAGAAAAGCGATGCCCCAACATGGGGGAATGTGCACGAGTTGCCCCAGATGGAGGGAATGTGGAGAGAATGCCCCAGTGCAGCGAAGGTAGGCTTAGAGCGATGGGTTAGGAGAGAATGGTAGGGTATGCCCCCTCAAGAAGGGGGACGGGGGAGGAAAAGGGAGCCCCAGTCAACTTCTCGAAAGTAAGGAGTGGTAGATGTTGGAAAGAGCACAGAAAAACAAGAAGAATGGTGCTTGAACGGAGTCAATCGGGTAAACGGTGTGCAAATGGCTGCCCTGGGAAGAAAGAGGCTGGATGAATTAGTTGGAGGAATTTTTGGTAAAAAAAAGGAAAAAAGACCTGAATTTAAAAAAGGAGGGAAAAGGTAAAAAAGGGATAAAAGGTAATTGTAGAATTACCTTTTGCTCATTGTGACAGCTGGCAAGAGGAGAAGGAGGAGAGGAAGAAGAGGCGGCGAGAGAGAGCAGACACGATGCCGAACTACGACAGTGACATCATTCACCGGGCCAATGAGAGGCGGCTATTCTTCACCCACCATGCCGTACCACGTCAGGTTAGCCCAAAAACTTAACTTTGTAATTTTGAGTCATTTATGCACGTGTTTTGGAAAAACAAAAATGTGGGTTTTGTCCGGGAAGACAAGACGAAAAATGGGTAGGAGACAGTTTTTAAAAAATGTTTGTGATGTGTATTGGTTTTCGCGCCAAGGGGAGATTAGGTGGCGGCCACGTGGGCCGGTCCGCCGATGCGGGCGGACACGTCCGCAGCCGCAGGGGCGGACAGGTCCACCGCCGGGGGCCATCGAGTGAAGGATGGAGGGGGGTCAAGGCAACGAAGGGGGGGGGAGGGGTGTGGAAAACAATAACAGGGATGGAAAACCCATAAATGACGAGGGGAAAAAGAATGAAAATGATAAAGAAAAATTATTGTGTATGTAGAAAACAGGGATTTTGCGGGTGCGAGAGTGACGATCAGAGGTGTTGAGGAGATGCATAGCGAGGATGACTGGGGAGGATCACCAGAGATTAGCAGAGGCAGGATTACTGCATATGCTGACATATCTAACGATCAAGGCCCATGGGGCCATGCTGATAGCTTTGATAGAGCGGTGGGATTCGGTGACGTCAACCTTTCACCTGCTGACAGGGTAGATGACTGTGACACTAGAGGATGTGTGGCGGATTCTGAGGCTCCTGATATCAGGGCTGCCGATTAGCGAGTGCTGGTCAGAGGATGAGGCGCTAGACGAGTCCGTGCGCATTGTTTTTGGTAGTGACGAGCTACCGGTGCAGCGGGGTCAGTTGGATGTAGATAGGATGGTGTTGTGCAGGGTACCAATACTATCACTATATCTGGCAGGGTTGATTATTGGTATACTGCTGCCAGACCGGAGTGGGTGGTTTCTTCACATGAGGATGGTCGAGGTGATTCGGCACATCATCAAGGGCTAGGAGGGACAGTTTGCATGGGGGATGTGCATGTTATCCCAGCTGTATCAAGACATGCACGTGATTTGTTATAGGAAATAGTTGAGTGTGACAAATGTCACACTACTACAGATATGGGTCTGGGAGCATATCCGCGTTGCCAGGCCGATTATAGTGAGAGTTGGTGAGCATGATGATAGGGAGCCCGTAGCATGGTGGTGGGGAGCAGAGGCAGGGGCTATACTACGGTACCGGGAGATACATGAGGTAGACGTGTGGAGGAGATAGTTTGATGATGTGCAGGTAGTGGATATAGTGTGGAGACCATACATGATGCAGCGATTCAGGGGGTGGTTGGAGGAGGAGGGGTTGCATA